>JAESVK010000506.1:728020-738649 GCA_017140935.1 Hamamelis virginiana | reverse complement strand
CATTTTCCTTTAACTATTCTTACTGTTTGGTGTATTTTCATTGTCTTCTATAAGGACAGTAAAAAGATAAGGACAGTAAAAATACACCCATGACAGTTAAGATACACCGGACAGTAAAAATACATCCAAGACATTGAAAATTCAAGGACAATGGAAATACACTCCAGGACAAGAAAATAAAGGACAATAAAAATACAAATAAAAACGGTGAAAATAAAAGACTGTGAAAATACACTTCATGACAGGAAAATATAAGGATACTAAAAATATGTAACGCGCCAACCTAACATCCATACCGACCCTTCTGAATAGGTCAACACGTGTCAAGATAGAGGTACAACATGTCCTGATCATTCGTATTTCCTCACAAGATACACGAATGATATATAAATATAATCAACAATATGAAATGCCATGTTCATACAAGTGTCCCAAACGTCTTATATATATTAATAAAGCAAAATATAATAATACCAACATCCCTAGCAAGTAGGTTATGCCACAAGCAGTGACAAGTTCCAATATCAAGGAAATATAAATAATACAAATCTCATAATTATGCAAGTCTTAATGCAAAATCTACCATGTAGCTAACCAACAACCTTCGAGCAGAGACTTGTTCCAAACCAAGAATGCAACCCCAAGCCAACATGTAATCTGCTGCATGAAAAGCAGGGGTGAGCCTCGAATTGTTCAGTAGGAATAATGTAGCCTCTACTAATAACAATAATACAGTGATACATGAAATATTTTAAATAAACAGAGTTTCCATAATGTTTATAAATAAAACAGTTATAAACTTGTGTGATCTTTCAATGAAAAACATAAACCAAACTGTTCCATGTGTCAAAGATCCATAACAAGTATCGCATCATAATCAAACCGACAGCACATGCTTCACATATCATCCATGTTTATCGCATGTTCATCGAAACCAGGCTCGTGAATGTATTACAAATTACTGGTTCTTGACTAACAAGCCACCGATACCAATGTCACCAAAACCGACCACTACGGGGTCTAACCTCTCGAGGATACCGACTGTTACCCAACACGGTCAACTGTCGAGTCACTACGAGGTTATAAACTTCGAGTCCGCATTAAGGCTCCACCCAGGACCATGGGCCCTTATAAATAAACCTTCCTGTGATACAAACCAAGTCCAAATCCACATCCAGAACATTGTGCCATAAACCATTCTCAAAGTACGTCCATTTCCATTATAAGCCATATAAAATATTTCACAAGGCAAGTAACTTTTCAACTAAAAATACATTTTCAAATCATAGCTTGTGTATATCATTTTCATTTTCAAATCTTCAATTTAATCCAAAATCAGGGGAACATTTGATCGAAGTATCTCACAACTTTTCTATCATAAATCATTTCAGAAAAACCAGGCATATAATATATAAAAACGAACATCTCAATCATATTTATATAACAATGTCACCATATGCCCGTTGTTATACGTTTCCATGACACTTTGTAATAAAAGAGCCTATTCCCCAATTTATATACACATCGTATCCAATTCTAAACAGTCAGCCATGAGATATAAACGAGTTCTCAAATCATATTAATTTTGTGTCTTGGTTTCATTCGTAAAAGTGCCACACAATTCAACAGTTCTTATATCAGTGTATTTTCTGTATCTATTTAATAATTTGATAAACGACAAGTTCTCAAGCATTCATAAATCATAGCATTTAAATGTGTTTAATATTCACGAAGTTCTCAAAACAGATATAAAATAATCATATCATCATTAACAGTAAAATGTTACTTATCTTTACCTCAATACAGCTGCATGTGTATTCTAACACTTTTGTGGCTCCACAAGCCTCCCAATGCAATGTTTAATGTACCCAATGCAATGCTTAATGGACCCAAAATCAAATCTGAGAACAACAATAATGCAAGCAAGGAAAAATCAAGAGAAAACACAAGGATCCACGATTTCAAAAGTAAAGCAATTCATTTCTCAAAACCGCTCACTCACGACCCTAAGGGCTCAAAACCTTAAAACGCCAAACCAAAGACTTTAAAACTTCCAAGACATATTCCCAGGTGTGTTTAGATACTACATGTTGAATTCCATTGCCAAAAGCAAAGCGAATTTGAGGATATAGGCCAAAGAAGACAAAGTGCACAAACGAGGGGCAAATATGGTATTACCAAAATAACTCTCTCTTCAAAAATGGTTTGACCCAAAAACCTCTAAATTTAGAAACTAGACTTCACGAGCTTTCCGTACATATAAAGTACGCCTCAAAACAGAGTCCGGATGCAAAAGTTATGAAGAAAAGAAGGAAATTGGGTTTCTGCCCAAACCGTTGACGGTGGGGCAAACAGTCAACGGTTTGCCCAAGATTTTGCATTTCTGCAGAATACCACGAACAGCAGCAAGCTTCAATTTCAATTTCTAACCTCCCAAACACCTCAATACCTTAAAATTAAGCCTCTAAACCATAAATACAATATCAACCATCCTTAAATAACTTAAATCTATCAACCCAAGCTCAAAATAAGAATCAAAAAGCATGAACCCACCATGGACTAAAAGATTAAAGTTTTAAAAACCCAAAACAGAGTTCAAAAATTTAATTCTTACATAACTCATCTCAGACCCAAATTCAAGAACCTTTTAAAACCTACATGCAAGCCAACTTTAAATAACTTTGATCTTCACTATTACCATATGATTAAAAGCTTGACCAACAAACATTTTTCAAGAAAAGAGATTAAAACCCATGAAATCCGAAACTCCCATGGATCCCTTCCATGCAACCATCAAAATTCATGAACTGAAATCTAGAACCCAAATCAACTAGAGATTCACTCACCAGCAACCCCAAATCATTTTTAAAACAGCAATACATAACCTAGAATTGGAAATCTCACCATACATGCTTGAAAAACCATTTTAAAACCATAAGCTTTACATACATGTTTTTTAAACCCAAAACCTTTACCAAATCCCTTCACAAACATAGATCTAGATTCAAAAATACAGTTAGATACTGAAAGCTCAAGCTTCAAAATTGGATTTAAACCCAAGAACTCACTAGTCCGAAAATACAAAGAGGAGAAGAGTAGAAAACAAAATATGCATGTAAGGAATTTACCTTGCTATGGCCAAGATGCAGAAGTCCGACAAGAAATCCGGCGAAGATTCCAATGATGGTCCAGCTGCTGCACCTCTCTCACTCCCACTCTTGGCTCTCTCTCTAATCCCTCTTAAAACTCAAAGCTGAAAATGAGGAAATGTGGGTGGCTCACAGGTTTTAAAAGAAGCATATGGGGACTTGTTTTGGAAATTTTAAGTTTTTAAATATCATTTTGTCTAATTACAAAATCACCCCAAACTATACATATAATTTCAAAAATAAGCATTTTAAAATTTTGGGTTATTACAAAATACACTTTAGGACTATGAAAATAGAAGACAGTAAAAATATACTATTTTTCTTTAACTGAATGATTAATGTGGTCCTAGAGCATGTTGACACATAGGACGGGAAGGAATAATACGGGAAAATTTACGGTAAAAGTAACATTTTCCTAATTTTTACCCCCATTTATGATGATGGTTGTTATTCTATCGAATTGTCTTGTTCATAAAGATAAATTTGTTTATGAAGAAGTTATATGAAATACCGTCTAAATTATAACAGACCAATTGGGTCGTGATAGATTTTCTTGAGCTATATTTGGAAATGTGGTAGCTAGATAGATAGGCACTTGGATTCTTTGCTTAATGAATGTCCTTATTATTCTTATGTTGTCACCATTATTTCACTTATTTTGCGGTTTTGTATAAAGATAGACAATTATTTACCTCGGAGATCTAGGAAGAAGTAATCGAGACTTACCACAAACCATTGGCCCTACACTCTTGCTCTTCAAGATTCACACTATATACCGTCATGACCTTGCGCATATGGGGATCCTCACCTTACAAGCTCCCTTGACGATGCAGTGGAATATTGAAGACAAGCTCACCAACAACGAACAACCTTCCAAATCCCCGTTGACGTGTCGCAATGACAGTGTCAGGAAAATAGGCAACCAAGTACTCGATCTTCGCAAAGAGATAAACTTAGGAAAAAGAGTGAAAACTCTCAATTAAATTCTTATTAATTCATAAATTGTTTTGCCAAGACGGCTACATGCATATTTATACTAAAACGAAGCTTATAAACCCTAATACTGCTGAAATAGGGAAAAACTAAAATAAAAGGAAATTTGCCAAAAATGAAAATATGCAAAATAAAGATAAAATCTGTAAATATATTCCTAAGGATCGCTACGAAATCAACGGTTCGTCAAACGGACTTCTGTAGGGAAAGTAATTGGCAGCCGAAATCTTTCCATAAATAGCAAAATCATCAAATTAATTGAAGGCCTAAACGAATAAATTTGCCCAAAAAGCAGCGTACGTCGCAGCATTAGTCGTGAGTCTTGCTCGTCTCGCCGTTTCCATTCAAACTACCAATTTTCGTGCAATTCTGTCACCGATGACTTTTGATCCTACTAGTCTGTTTTCTCATTTTATCCCAAAATTGCCCCCGAGCCCTTTGGGCCCCTTTTTTTTCTGTCCAGCTGATCCATAAAGTCTTGGGCCAAAAGCCTAATCCGGTCTGCATCACTTGACCACCGCAATACCGTGAACTCCAACCAAGAGTCCACAAAGCATCGGGTTTGATACCACTTATTGGGAAGACGGAGAGTCCAAAATCCAAAATACCAGGCTCAATATACAAATCCGAAATCCATATCCACATAAAAGGCTTAAGTTCATTAGTGGTGAGCTCCATTCATTATATATTAAGCCAATCCTTTTTTCTACTTTCTTCCGTCTTGGTATAACCCACACATGAACCTCAACATTATGAAGATTAAATGCTAGTCATCTATATGTCTTCCAACAATGGTGTTCAACTGGTCCACAGAGAAGTTCCAACTTTCCTTGATCTCCCTTTCCACATTACTATTAGCAGCTAGGCACAAGCTAAAGTTTGGATCTAAAGCAATGTGCCAAAAGAACAAACTCCCAAAAGGCCCTTTAGATGGGATCCATCTAGGCCCAAGAACGGTTTGAAGCCCTCAGGAAATCCAGTCTTCATTGCTCTCAAGTAAAGAAAAAGGGAGGGGATGTTGACACACCCTTGAATTATAAGCCCACCCCCTCCAATTTTGATTTTTTACCGTTTTATGAAAAACTACATTGTTTTTAAGAAAACTAGCCACGTTGTCCACTAGAAAACATCATTTTGAACAACTTTGTAGAAGAAAGTTTTTCCAAAATCTATCATTTAAGCAGACTTTTTGGCATTTTTTACGAAATATTTTGTAAAAATAATAAAATGGTCAAAAAGTTTACTTAAATGATAGATTTTGGAAAAACTTTCTTCTACAAAGTTGTTCAAAATGATGTTTTCTAGTAGACAAAGAGGCTAGTTTTCTTAAAAACAATGTATTTTTTCATAAAAAGGTAAAAAATCAAAATTGGAGGGGGTGGGCTTATAATTCAAGGGTGTGTCAACATCCCCTCCCAAAGAAAAACCCTTTTAAAAGTTGGACCAGCAAATCTTGACCAACTTACAGGCAGGGGCAGACCCAAGAATTTTAATTAGCAAAATCCGAACTAGTAATATAAAAATAAATATTAAAAAAGTTCTATATTTTGGCCATCTTGGTTGAGTTATTTTTGCCAAACATAGGATAAATCTAGTCCATTGAAGTTTGAACTCATACTAATTCGTAAGAATAGATAAAATTACCCTCAAAATCTATCAAATAATCAAGGTCCCAAGATTCGATCTTACCAAATGCACAATTTAATCTAGGTTGAGTTGACATTCGGATTTTGTTAAAAGCTCTCACACACTATGCTCAAATTGAAAGGTCTTTACCCTGTCTAAAGTATAGGAGGGAAAGATTCTCAAATTGCACAAATAGTCTTCAACCTTCTTTTCTCCTCCTTAATCCCCTTTATAACAAACCCTTCTTGAATTGGTAAAAATTTCTCATCTTAGACCTAAACTCATGACATTCTCAAATAATTGGCCCCTTGTGAAGCAAAACCTTCCCACCATAACTTATTCTTTCCAATGAACTCATTAGGATTTACTTAACCATCTGCATCAGAATCAGAATCTGAATTTAATGATGTATCACCTTCACCATTATTGTTCTAACAATTCGGCAGTTAATAGAAATGCAATTGAGCCTTAGAGTAGAATGTGAAGCTCTCAAGCACCTTACTGTAACATCTTTTCATGGCTAAGACTCACCAAAGAATTAGCCCCATGGCCCCCATCCAGACCAATGAGTACTGCCCAAAATCACCATGATTCCTGATTTTATCAGTTAGGTTCAGATACTTGTTCTTCACCCACTAAGTTTTAATGCAAACATCATCCCTTGATGGGATAAGATCAATTTTGAAATTAATTAATGAAATATTATAATTATATTATTTTTAAATTAAAAAAATAAAAAGGTCAAGTCACAACATTTCTCAATACAAAAGGGTAAAAATATTTCCATCCAGGATGCACCAATTCCCACTCCTTCATCATATTATTAACATAAAAGCATCAACAAAATTCAATTTTCCAATAGCCTTATAGACATACTGTAGAAATCTATCATCACTCCAAATCCTCATTTACTAGTAGGGATATATGCCACTAAACTAAGAGATTTGGTGAATTAATATTGGTGATACTTTAAAAATAAATATACAAAAACAAAACAAATTTCTATTTATAGCTTTTTTTTTTAATTACACATTTACTCTATTTAAATTTAGCTCACTTTTACTTTAATATCCTATAATTTGAAAATTATACTTCATTTCTTTCACTTATATATAATATTTCTTTTACAGCGTGTAAAATTTTGGCGTGTTCTTTATTTTTTTTATGATTATACATGATTAAATTATTTATAGTTAATTATATTGCTCTTCCTTTTATAAACGATGATATAAGTCATCACTCCTACATTTGCATAAAGTGACCTCTATAGAACCAATTCCATTACATATTTTCCAAAACTAACTGTTGGATTAGATAAACTACTTGTGAATTTCATTCTTGATTATGTTTTGGGTTGGTTATAGATTCATGGAAATCATAAAGATCCAAATAACAAGCGTCACAGTTATTTATTTATTTATTTTTTAACTAATCTGGAAAATTCGAAAGTCCCAAATTTACTTGATATATGAATTTCTTGGATTTGGATGGTTACAATTAAATCGACAATAACAAATTCTCATAAAATGCTCTTGTAAATGTAATTGGAATTAAAAAGTCAAAATGAGAGGGTAATAGTAGAAATGTGGAAGGAGGCAAACAGTTTACAAAACCATGGGTCAAAAATTCACAAAATTGTCACCATCTTATAAATAAAAATGAATACTGCACATGACACAGCAAATAGAAAGTGCCATCAATAAGTAAATTACTGACATACTATCTTTTCCATTTCTTACTAAGAAAATTATGGCTCAAGGCCTCACATACATATATACATCCAAGAAGTTATCCCTAATTTTGTCAAGCTTGGGAACTTACAAGGGCCTAAGGTTCTGTTTGGAAAACTTAAAAATCTGGCCAACTGAGAATACGTATGCCTGGTTTTTATTCAGTACTGTTTGATAAGTGTATTTTTTCTACAAATCAGTTCAATTATGTCCAAAAAATAAGGCATACAGTTTTTTTCAAACCAGCTGGAAGCTGGTTTGCATAAAAATCATATAGCAGAAAGATAATAGAACAGGCCAGATCCAGTTTTTAAAGTTCCCAACCAGACCTAAAAGTCAAAAAAACCTGCACATTTAATATTTGCTTCTATGAATAGATACATACACTCATACTGTATCTATCTACTTAGTGTTTTTGTTTTTTTGGTAGAATTTATCTACTTAGTTCAATTGAAATTCCTACCATGCTGATGACCTCTCTTCTTCCCCCACTCATGCGCGCACTGACGGGTGTAGCTTCTTGCAACCAGAAAATCCACAGCCTGCATACTCGCCATCCCCACCGCCGTCTCTGTCTCCCGATTCAACTCACCCACTCGACTCGATTCCTTTGCTATCACTTAATTAATTATGCTCAAAACAAGTATTTAATTGAGGAGAGTTTATGAATTTTGGAAAACCAAATGATGTGAATATTCAAGATCTTGTGAAATCAAATTAATGGATGGAATCTACATAGACTGATGAGACTTATTATATTCAGCTGCCCTCCAAGATGTAGACTCCACGGGCAAATAATTTTCTTGCATTCGAGGTTCCTGCCATGGCCTTCATTTTTGGCTTCCTCTTTGGTGACATCTTTCTAATATTCTCATAATCTAGTCAAGTATTAAAAATCAATTTAGCTGCATCGGATTCTTGCGACCAGACTTATGGATTCATGCCCTGCACGACAACTGTCATCGGCAATCTCTTCCTCATTCTGGTCTACGGTAGTGAGCAGTGAGCTCTTGCCGGAGATTCTTGGACCTGGGATTATTGGTGGGCTGTTTCTTCCTATTCTTGGTGCTCTTCCTGATGCCTTACTCTGTGTCTGCTTGGTTGGCGAGAAGGTCGGCGCAAAGAGAAGAGAAGGAAATCGAAGTTTTGGAGCTTGTGTTCTATGTTGGTTTGGTTTCTGGAAGATTTAAAAATGAACTTATTATGTGAAATGGTTACCCCAGGCTTAGTTGAGTGGAGTTTCTTTCTCTAACATTCAAATATTTAAATTTATGAAATTTGTTACATTTTCTCATTAATAAAACGACTCTAACGGGAGAACATGGAGAGGAAAAAACTGAAAAAATCTGAAATTTCGGGTCCTCTGTTTTTTGTTGCTTATTTTAGGAATGAGGTTTCATAACTTGGATTTGGATCTGTTTTTGTTTTGGCTTCTCTGTTTGGTTGGCGAGAAAGTTGAGGAAAAGAAAAGAAATGTAAATCTCTGTTTTGTCAGGCTTGGTTGAGTGGAGTTTCTTACTTTTTTTGGGTTTAACTCACTGAAAAATCTATGATTTAACTATTTGAATTCTTGGTTGGTGAGAAACTGGAGGTAAAAAAAACAAAATAAAGGAAAATCGAAATTTGGATCTTGTGTGTTTTATGCGGGTTCGATTTCTATTAAATTGAGAAATTCACCTCGTTAAAGTACAAAGTTTGTTTTAGGTTTAGTAGGGTGGAGTTTTGTGATTTATGGGGAAGCTCGTATGATAGTTTTCCGCTACTTTTTCAAACGTCACTCTTAACAGAAGACGTAAAGTGACATGCCAATACCTTGGGGGCTTAACAGATAAAAAATAATTTTAACGATATAAAGTAAAAATAATCCCAAGTTATGGGGTTGAAAGTTCTATTTTCATATTTTTGTTTGTTGGTGAGACTTGAGAGGGCGAAAAAGGGAGAAAATCTCCTTTTATTTATTTTTATGTGGGTAGGGCTATTTACAGCCACCATTTTACTAAAGGCAACCCATTTAAAATTTTTATTGGATCTATTTTACCCTTTTCTAACTACAGCCCACTAATCTTTAGGCAATCCATTACTATACAAAACAATAATTTTAATATACCATAAATGCCCCAAGTCTAACTACAGCCCACTTCTTCTTCTTCTTCTTCTTCTTCTTCATGTTCTTCTTCTTCAACCCCAAAGCTTTCATTTTAGGTTTGTTTGTATATTATTGATAAACATTATATTTAGATTAAACATGCTTCAAAACATGAAAAGTAACACTCTATAACCATTATGGTGTGATGGTGTTACGAAAAAAACTCATATTTCGATCGGAAAATAGAAAAAAAAAATGTGTTCGTGTTCACATTCGGCCTGGTAAGGCCGAATATTAAGCTTTAGTATTCGGTAAGCCAACATCGAATGTGAAGTTTTAGTATTCGGTCATCAAACACCGAATATTAAGCTTTAATATTCGGTAATCTAGATCCGAATATGTAATTTTCAAATATTAAACCTACATATTCGGCATTAGCTAACCGAATATTAAAGCTTCATATTCGGTGTTGGCCTACCGAATACTAAAGCTTCACATTCGGCCTTACCCGGCCGAATGCGAATACTAACACAGTTTTTTTTTCCCCATTTTCCGATTGAAATATGAGTTTTTTTCGTAACACCATCACACCATAATGGTTATAGAGTGCTACTTTTTATGTTTTGAAGCATGTTTAATCTAAATATAATGTTTACCAATAATTTACAAACAAACCTAAAATGAAAGCTTTAGGGTTGAAGAAGAAGAACATGAAGAAGAAGAATAAGAAGTTGTTGTTTGAAGAACTTGGTGATTGAGAGGATTGGAAGTAATGGGTTGTATTTAGACTTGGGGCATTTATGGTATATTAAAACTTTTGTTTTGTATAGTAATGAGTTGTATTTAGTAAAGGGTAAAATGGGTATATTAATTAAAATTTTATTGTGCTGCCTTTAGTAAAAATACAAATGGATGGATTGCATTTAGAAAATGGGCTGCCTTTAGTAAAAGGTGGGTTGTAAATAGCCCCACCCTTTTTATGTAAGTTATGGGATTGAAAGTTATGGGATTGAAAGTTCAATTTTCATATCTTTATTTGTTGGTG
>JAESVK010000506.1:692847-717059 GCA_017140935.1 Hamamelis virginiana | reverse complement strand
CCTGTCAGTCTTCTCAGCGCTCGTTTACTTCAGGGGATTGACATGGGGCTTCTCTTCTGAAGTGCTGGTTATTGTTATTGTTTGCATTGTGATGGGTGCCATTGCCAGCTTCCGCACCACCTTCCCTCTTTGGACGTCTTTAGTGGCTTTCCTAGTTTACTTTTTCCTGGTGCTGATTTACACTCTTGATCATGTTTTGGGTTGGTCATAGATTCATGGAAATCATAAGTTATTTATCTATTTATAGCATATCAAATATCAATGGTTCTTGTTTGATGTTCTTTGTTTGGGCTAGCTAGGTGTTGTCAGGGTTATTAGTCATATTACATGCATGAAATGGTGTACGTTTTGGAGCCATGGTATGGTTGTCAATTTTTCTAAATGTATCTGTTCCGGTGAAAAACGACGGTCTCGAGACCTCTGGTGTAAGGTCTGAATGCGCGGGCGTGCCAGAGCTCAAAAGTCCAAAGACCGTGTGAACACGACCTCTAACACCTTCTAGGCCGAGAATCTAGGAAAGGTCCTAGATGCGTAGTCGGTCACTTTCGAATTGAAATGAAATTGGAATTAAAAGTAGGCGTTTGACAAGAATCAGAGGTTAATCCTCTTGTGTTCTGGTGTTAAAAATTCTAAAAGACTTCGAATAATGACTTAAAAGAATAACACAAATTAAAAATAAGGAATTCTATTAACTGAAGTGAAATCAACTAAAATTGAAAGATAAAAGAAATGCTTACAGTGCTTGGATTAACAAAACAAGAAATAAACTCCATTGATAATTGAAATAAAAATTAAACTATGAAATTAGAAATTAGAATATGCAAATACAAACTAACCGAACAACTGGTAAACTGCTACTGCTGAAATTAACGAAGTTACTTTGGAGAATGACGAACACTGCTACTGGAAAATTGAAATACTTAGACTAATAATCAAAATCGAAAAGAAGCTTGCCATGGGCTTTTTTGGATTGAGTTGTGTGTCTAGTGCCCGCTGCTGCCTCTGCTTTTTATAGGAAATGGGCTCATAACCGCTTTCAGCCCACTTCTCCATTCTCCTTAATTAATGGGTCATGATCCCATTACTTGACAATCGTGGCCCACTCCTCTCAGCCACAATTCTAGGCTTAACTGTTACATTTTCTTTAAACCATCTTCATATGCCATGTGTCAGTCTCTTACCGGTTTCAAAAAGCTTCTTCTAGTATACATGTGGCATTATCCCATTTATTCTTTTTCTGCCTACGTGGCAATATCTCTATAATGCCTACGTGGCAATTTTTAGAGTAAACAATATCCAAAGCCAAAATACCAATGCTTCCAATGGCTACTGTATCCTTTTTATTAGAAAGGAGTTTAGCTTTTCTCGAAACCACTAATTTTTCCAATCTTGATTTAACATTTTTTTTTTTTCCTTGTTGCTGTATCTGTGCAAATCTTGACCAACTTACAGGCAGGGGCGGATTCAAGAATTTTAATTACCAAAGCCGAACTTGTAATTTAAAAATAAATATTAAAAAAGTTATAAAGTGAAATAAATATTTATTCTTACAGAATAAATATTAATATATAATCTTAATGTGTAAAGACTGTACATGAGTGCCCTCATATCAGGATTGGCTCCTAAATGGAATGCAAGTATTTTGGCCATCTTTGGTTGAGTTATTTTTGCTAAACATAGGATAAGTCTAGTCCATTGAAGTTTGAACTCAGACTAATTCGTAAGAACATAAAGATAAAATTACCCTCAAAATCTATCTATTAAATAATCAAGGTCCCAAGATTCGATCTTACAGGGTGTACAATTTAATCTAGGTTGAGTAAACATTCGGATTTTGTTAAAAGCTCTCACACACTATGCTCATATCGTAAGGTGTTTATCCTGTCTAGAGTAAAGGAGGGAAAGATTCTCAAATTGCACAAATAGTCTGCAACCTTCTTTTCTCCTCCTTAATCCCCTTTATATCAAACCCTTCTTGAATTGGTAAATTTCTCATCTTAGACCTAAACTCATCGACATTCTCAAATAATTGGCCCCTTATAAAGCAAAACCTTCCCACCATAACTTATTCTTTCCAATGAACTCATTAGGATTTACTTAACCCTCTGCATCAGAATCAGAATCAGAATCTGAATTAAATGATGTATCACCTTCACCATTATTGTTCTAACAATTCGGCAGTTAATTGAAATGCAATTGAGCCTTGGAGTAGAATATGAAGCTCTCAATTAGCACCTTACTGTAACATCTTTTCATGGCTAAGACTCACCAAAGAATTAGCCCCAGTGGCCCCCATCCAGACAAATGAGTACTGCCCCAAATCACCATGATTCCTGATTGTATCAGTTAAGTTCAGATACTTGTTCTTCACCAACTAAGTTTTAATGCAAACATTATCCCTTGATGGGATAAGATCAATTTTGAAATTAATTAATGAAATAATTATAATTATATTATTTTTAAATTAAAAAACAAAAAGGTCAAGTTACAACATTTCTCAATACAAAAGGGTAAAAATATTTCCATCCAGGATGCACCAATTCCCACTCCTTCATCATATTATTGACATACATGTATCAACAAAATTCCACTTTCCAATAGCCTTATAGACATACTGTAGAAATCTATTAACACTCTAAATCCTCTCCTACTAGTAGGGATATATGCCACTAAACTAAGAGATTTGGTGAATTAATATTGTTAATACTTTAAAAAACAAAAAACAAAAAACAAAAATAAAACAAAGCAATTTTCTATTTATAGTTTTTTTTTTTTTTAATTACACATTTACCCTATTTAAATTTAGCTCATTTTTACTTTAATATCCTATAATTTGAAAATTATACTTCATTTCTTTCACTTATATGTAATATTTCTTTTATAGCGTGTAAAAATTTTGACTTGTTCTTTATTTTTATTTTTTTTTTACGATTATACATGATTAAATTATTTATAGTTAATTATATTGCTCTTCCTTTTATAAACGATGATATAAGTCATCACTCCTATTATAAGGTGCACACTACGTAAAATTATGTAAAAATGACTTTTATAGAACCAATTCCATAACATATCTTCAAAAACTAACCCGTTGGATTAAATAAATTGCTTCTGAATTTCATGTTTGTCCAAAATCACAATAATCCAATGGTTGATTTATGAAAAAATCAACTCGAAAAAAATGGTAATATTTTAAAGAACAAAAAAATCACAAATTTTTCCAATTAATTTAAAAAAAAAAAAAACAATTGTTGAATTTCTATGATTTTTTGCAAATATGAAATTCACACAGTTTATCTAATCCAACGATAAATTTTTGAAAATATGATCAATTTTTGCGGAAAGTGACCCCTATCATAGTATCTGATAATCCCATTGCCTAAATCTCAAACACTAAACAGTATGTTGTGAGGAAAAATAAAAATAAAAACTAAAATAGATTAAATTAAAAGGGAAAAAGTATACACCTAGGTTTTTTTAGGAAAAATTATTATTGTTATTAATTTTTCTTAGTCTTAAACCTCTCCATTGACCGATTGATACTCCTTTTTTGTCACACACGTCACTTATCTACAAATAATGGAGGTCAGAGATCTGGGGACCCCACCAAAACAAGACAAGACAAAGCACAATCAGATCCCCACGAATCCACATGCAAAAGTTTGTTACCAGTCAAGTGCCTGACTCACCCACGATCCAATCCCTAAAAACACACACACATACAAAACAACCCCAATATCAACAAACCACAACAGCCAAACTTGAGCTTCATCAAAATATCATTACCCAAACAAAACAAATCTACATCTCCTCACATGGCCAAGACCTCAAGTCCCTATCATGCTCAAACTTACACATGCAGATTCATTTGTATCTATTCTACCTGTAATTAAAATTTTTTCCTCCAAAAATTTAAATAGAAAGGAAAAAGAAATTCATCCTAGTATGTTCTCATAGAGAGCAAGAACAGCTTTGCCAAGACATCAGAAGAAATGGGCTAGCCATTTATAACTTCAGATTGAGGTCTACACTTTCTCCTACTTCACCATAACAATTCTTGATACTAGTTGTTGTTGCCTGGCCAATTTGTGCCTTTGCCGGCGGGAAGAAGCTGTAGAAGGGCTGTTGTTGAATCGAACCACTTGGTACCGGCAGGAGAATTGGGTCTTCTGCGCTTCCCTTCAAACAATTAGATAGAAACAAGAAATTAGAGAAGACGGAAAACAGAATCCAGAATCGATAAAACAATCAATGGGCTTGTTATGTAATCTTACTTGATAAGGTAATGTTTCAAATACAGGGAATTCGTAATTATGGGGAGCCGAATAAGCTGAAGGATGCTTGAATTTCGAACTCAGATGTGGCGAAGGAGTTGTAGGAGGGGCTAATGTGAGAAAATCTCCATTGAAATGGCTATTTTCTTTAGTGCACTTTTTAAATTTTGGCTCAGACATGGAAGTTGAGCATGAAGGACCTTCTCTGAAAATGGGTGGAAAAAAAAAAAAACACAATGTGAACAAACCAACCAAAATGTTTCATCATCGCAATTAAAGTACCAGGAGATTAAAATAAAGCTAACCTGTAAATTGAGTTTCCGGGTTCAAAATTGAATGTGCCTCCATTGCCGCATGATGTTGATTCATCTGATCTGCTGATGGGAGCAACAAAGGAAGGAGATTTGCAGTGGAAAGAGGGGCCTGATGGATTGTCAAGAGAGAAGGGATATGGCCTCTTCATGCCAACCATCTGTGCAACATTTGAAAGTACATTCACCATGAAAAAGCAATCCATCTTTCAGATTTCCCAATTATCAATAAAACAAATTCTACTGAATTCCATGAAAAAAAAAAAATTTATTGATAGAATCAATATTTACAGTAATTGACTATTAATTCCCATATCATTTCAATTGGTACAACAAATTCTACTCAATTCCATTCAAGAGCAACAAAATTTAAAACTAAATAGAAATTCATACAATAAAATCCCACTTCTCAGGTGTCTTAATTTTAATCTCACACACACACACACTCTCTCTCTCTCTCCCCTGAAATGAATTCCGAATAAAATTTTTTAAAATTTTCATATAAATTTATCCAGCCTTAAAAATAAGATAAAATTGCAGTTTTTAGTATTTTTTTTTTTCAAACCAGTTGTAAGTTGATGTATTTTTATTTTATTCTTTTGTAATAATTATTATTATTATTAACGCTAACGAATAAGTTTCGATGTATAGTTATGTGATCGAATTCGAGAATTCTCTTTTCGAATACACCCCATTAGACTATAAGGCCATTAACTTATCAATCTATCTGGCAAAACAAAAAAAAAAACATTATCCTTCTATATATAATTTGAAAATTACATTTTACTTCCTCTAAAACCTGTAAATAAATGGCTTAATTGGAGTGGATTTCACTCACTTTTTTGTATGGAAAGGATCAAGCAAGTAGTGCTATTGATATATTGAAACCATAGAAAACACTTTATAGCTAGAATTAATAAAAATGGTTGGGATAAAGTGAAAATAGACCAAATTTAAAGGAGGTAAAGTTAGTGGTGGAGCCACACATGGCTTAGTAGTAGGAGTAGTAGCCCCTAGTCAAAAGGTTTTTTATTTTAATTTTATTTGTATAATTCGTATATATTAACTAAAATATATAGAATTTCACCACTGAAAAAATTCCTACTTTCAGGTGTCTCCATTTAACCAGAGAAATTATACCAAATTCTAACTAGAAAAAATTAAAACATGGATAGACATAAATTTACCATAAAAAAAATCCCAACTTTCAGATGTGTCCTTCATATTGAAGATCAAAATAAAGTGCACTAAAGTTCAACCAGAACAGATAAATGTCTCAAAATTTTAGAATCAATATGAATATACCTTCTCTTCCTCTGGCCACATAGGTGTGTAGTTGCCATAATAGCTTTGGTTTGAAGGGGGCTCCATCTGAAACTTTAGTACAGATGATGATGAAGTAGCCGATGAGACTTTCACCTGCATATGGCATACATTAAAATTCCTCTTCAATTTAAACAAAAAACAGAGTAAATACACCACATGGGGCTGAAATTGTCTTACCATTGAAGAAGAAGGTTGCTGATTTTGTTGTGTTCTTTGCATCATACTGGGGAGAGGCCAAATGGGGTTGGTTTCATAAGGAAAATTCGGGCGAAAAACTAACCCAGGATCCAATTTCTGACTCTCCCCTTCAAGATTGGACACACAATTCCACAATTCAGGGATATTACCACGTCCGGGCACTGGAATGGACGGCCAACCAATCTCAAAACCACCACCATTTGTCTGGTTAGCCAATAGAACAGTATTTGAATTCAAAATATCGACATTGGGGACCGAAGGAGCTGTTCTAAAAAGAGAATTAGGCGAAGAGAGATCCACGGCGGACGGAGGAGGAAAAGGGACTAAAGAAGATGATTGGTTTCTATGGTAATTGGGAACATGAACAGATAAAAATGAAGAACTATTTGGTGATATAGTGGGTGGAGATGATAAAATTGCAGCAGCTGCTACAGCTGCATCTTTCTTTTGTTGTTCTTCTAATCTAATCTTCTCAAGCTGTGCCACACCAAGTCCTCTTTGTGGGATTTTCTTTTGCTTGAGCTTTTTTGAAGATCTACTACCACAACCCCCTCCTCCACTACTACTATTACTGCACTTCTGGTTCTGCTCTTCTTGGGCCATTATTGTTCTTTTCCATCTAAATTATATATATGACACCTTCCAGAAAATTTTGAAGGAAACCCAAATGCAACGATTTACATAGAAAAGCCAGATGCCCATTATCAAGGACACATAATCTGAAATAAAATTCTGAATTTAGAGGACCAGTAGAATCTTACTACAAATTAATATGAATATATGAAAAAATTTCAGAACATTGGAATGGAAAAACCAAAATGCAAAGATTCAGAGAGACCCAAAGAGTTTAGAAGAGCACTAGAACCATTACTAGACAACTGGTGTGTATGTATAGAACAAATATCAGAAAATTTGAAGAGCAAAGCAAAATGCCCATTTTAAGAACCCATAATCTGAGAAGAAAATCTGAGAGTTTGGAAAACTACTAGCACTGTATCTACATGCACCTCTGATTATATGTATAACAAAAATTGAAGAGACGAACCAAATACATGAGAGAGGCCCAAAAGCCCATTTCAACAACCCATTACCTGAAATCAGAATCTGAGAGTCTGGAAGACCGCTAATACTATTACTATTCAGAAATTCTGACGAGCAACGGCAAATGCAAAGATTGAGAGAGAGAGAGATCGTAATTTCAAGAACAACCCATAATCTGCAATGAAAATCTGAGAGTTTAGAGGAACACCCAAATGCAAAATCTAGAGGGAAATCAGAAGAACCCAAGTCAAGATTACCCAGAAATCTCGCAGTTTATGGAGTCATGATCGACAACTCATAGGAAAGGAAGAACCCCACCTCCTTAAGCGCGGCCAAAATTTCAGCACATATTGTAGAGAGAGAAAGTAGAGGTAGAGAGAGAGAGAGAATCTGATAGGCTTCGGATTCTTCTCCGACCCAGTTGGCTTGTCCGAGAGACAGATCATATATACAATTTTAGCTATTTTTCAAGAACTTTTTTAAAATTCAGAATCATGCAAATCTAGGCACTGTGAATATAATTTTCTCTCATTTCTCGGCCAAATCCTCGCTCCACTCCTCCTTTCCTTCCTAGACCGACTCTCAAGATCTCTCTCTACAGTCTATATATAATTATATATATATATATATTTCGTGCAGTCTCTCTATCTCTCTCTCAATGTGTGTGTGTCACCTCAGATTTTCTCTCTCTAAATTATGGTTTTGCAGTGGCAAAAGGAGCTAGGAGACACTGCGGATAGGCAATGTCATCTTTGCCTGTTTGTTGCATTAAGGGCATATCTGGCTGGCCTTTCCCGCTTTAGGACCCAATTGTGGGTCCCGCCATTAATGTCCCACCACACATGCATGGGATTCTACCCAAAAGCGCCATTTATGGTTTTGATTTTTTTTTTTTTTCAAATACATAGTACCATTCATTGTTTCATAATCAAAATGGCTCCTTTTCTAGTAGAAAAATATTTTTAAAAATATTTACATAAATTTATTTTATATACAAGGTTTATAATTTAAAAAAATAAAAAGGATGGTAGTACTTATAGTAAATTTTTTGACCAACAAATGGTTGAATTTGATATAATTCTTATATATGTCATATATGCCAAAAATTTTAGTGATCCAATTGGTTAGATTTTTAATAAATAACATTACAAAACTAACTATTAGACCACTCCGATTTTTTTCATACATAACAAACAAACTTGGATTCTCTACTTGGGTTTAATTTGCTTTTATTCACTTGGATTTTCATCATATTAAGCCACATCAGCAAAAATTGAAATCAACGGTTGAAAATATAAGGTCATCTACATTACATTAAAGAAGAACGTGTTTTTTGCTTCACGAAATGGCGTAACGCCGTTTGCCTTTTCTTTTTCCCCTCAACGCATACAGTTTTGCTACATTGAAGAAGAAGAAGAGGGGTTTGAGGGTTTTGTCGAAAAAGCCAAAAAAAAAAAAAACGTGACAGAGCATCAGCAGCAGAATAAATCGATAAGAAAATAAGAAGAAGAATGGGGTTAGGGTTTTTACCCAAAAAAAAAAAAAACGTGTTGTAGCAGAAACAGAAGCAGAACAGATAAGAAGAAGAATAAGAAGAAAGGGGGGTTTCCTGAAAAAAGCAAAAATAAAAAATAAAAATAAAATGGAAGAAGGTGCAGATGCAGAACAGAGAAAAAGAAGTCGCAGCAGTAGCAGTTTGGGTTTTCAAAATTGTAAACGACTCGTTAATGCCGTCTACCTCAAAACGCAACATTTTAATGTCGTTTAGCTTTGTCGTCAATCTTCAGCCGTTGATTTCACTCTTTGCTAACGTGGCTTAATCCAATAAAAATCCAAGTGAATACAAGCAAGCTAGCCCCAAGCAGAGGATCCGGATTGATAACAAACATAAGAAAAGTATTTAATATAACTGTCCGTTTATCAAACTTTTTAATGTAAAATGGTATTTTGAAAACGAGATATAAATATAGGTATCAAAATAAAATGTATAGAGATCTTGACCCATTAAATAAATATTAACATATCAAATGAGTGGAGTGCATTAAGTTATTGTTCTTAAGGCACTCTTAAATCCTAAACGATCACCTTTTTTATTACACTTCATTCTTAACCTCCCTTGATTGGGGATTTGTACTTAGAACTAGATAATACCGTGATATTATATTATTGAGTGTATTACTATGCAGTGTAAATTTTTTTTTTTTTTTTTAAAGAAATATATATAGGGATGTAAATTTAGCTCAAAGGCTCAAAATCCAGTCCAATTCAACCCAAAATTTTGAGGTCAAAGCCCCAATTTGTAGTTTAAAACTTGATCAATTTAATTGTGACTTGCCCCAAAAGTCCAAAATTAATCCAGCATTATATAAAAGTATTACGGTAGGTATTTTTCGAATTTATCTTTAGGCTATATAGCCTATATATATTTTTTGTATTTTTGGTGGAACTACCAATCCAACTCAAAGTCTAGCCAAAAAATCCAAAATATACTTTGTACTTGGGGTATGGTTTAGGCTCGAGTTTTTAATTTTGGCTTGATTGAAAAAAGAGACGTGAGTCTATCCAACCAAACCCAGTAGAAGCCAAAAATAGCCTAACCCGTTTAAAATTATTTGAACCCTACCATTATAGAAATTATCCAGTGTATTGATTATATATAATATTCTAAACACATAATATTCATTGTGTGTCTGTCATGTGATAGTGTTATGTGTTTAGAATGTTATATATAATCAACTGAATAATTTTTCTTACAAATGGACTAAAACAACTGTTAAATAAATGTTGATGAGCCTTATATGTGTGATTAACATGATGGATTGAGCTGGGAAGAGCTGAAGCTCTATAATTTGGATTCAGCTCACAGTAGTGGTAAGGAATGATGACACTATAAATATTACTATCTCAATAAAAAACAATTTTCTGAAAAAAAAAAAAAAAAAGAAGCTGTATGAAAATTTATAATTGCTTCATTTCAAATTCATTCACATTAATATATACATACACACACACAATGATGACTATTTGCCCAACATGGGGATCCATTTAATGGGTACAGCATATATTCGGCGTCGGTTTTAATTTGGTTTGAGGTTTGTTTGTTTTTGTTGATAGTTTTGTTAAGTGGTTTCGATCTGTTTGTTTCGGTATTCCTCCGCTATAAGTGATGGTTTATTAATAAATGTGGGGAGGGGTCACTTTTGTGGCCCTGTCCCTTTCTAAAAAAAAAAAAAAAATGGGGATCCATTTCTTAGTTTCCTACCCATAAATAAGATAGAAATCATAATCATGTAGTGATAGTCACTTGTGCAACTTCATCACGAATGAAAATTCATCTGCAGTCAATATGTAGATATGGATAATGTGTATGTGATTAAATAATCAACAATCGTGATTTGTATGGTAAATAAATTTCCACACATGACATCATGCAGGAAATCATTTAATTTGGTCAATTATAAGATTCAAATGCCAACTCTCACCTGCTCCATTCATGTCATACCAGCACCACTGTGCCTCAGAGACTTTAACAAATAGAAATCATCAACAAGATTGCAAACTCAAACTCCCAACTGATATAAAAATCCCAACCTAATTTAGACATATTTGTACTTAATATATATATAGAAGTGATCCTGTCAGGATGTTTCCACGCTCGTTATCGTAAAGACATCAATTCTGGAAGCCATAGGAATGATATTCTGAAAAATCTACCGTTAGATTAAATAATCTTCTTATGGATGTCATGTCTGCCAAAAATCACAATGATCTAATAATCGGTTTTCAAAATACAGTTCGTAAAACGTTTTGACAGTATTTACCGTTGGATGTTGTCAAAGTTGTTTAAATGACAGTATTTTAAAAACCAACCGTTTGATCGCTGTGATTTTTGGCAGACATGACATAAACATTATCTAATCCAACGGTCGATTTTTCAAAAATACATCACCCAGTGAAGACGTCCTTACTATAAGACTTAAAAGTTCAGACTTGAAAGGCTTGTTATGTTATATGCAAATGTGCAATGCAATAAATTTCTTAACCCAAAAAATAAAAAAAAAAATAAAAAATAGGAATGCTGTCTAGACCTTTTTAAAGGGCCCACCTTAGCCTCAAGAAACTGCCTCTTAACTTACGGGAAAGAAAACAAAATGTTTCAAGGAGACCCGGCCACCCACTATACCATGAGAAGGACAGTGGAGCCTCCATGACACCACCCATTTTGTCATCTAAGATTCCCAAGATTTTGTTAGATACACAAAATATAAAGAACTTCATCTAGACATCTATCCATAAGATTCTTCCTCTATCATGTTTCATTCTTGTTTTTTTTTTTTTTTTTTCTTTCTTTTTCTTTTTTATTGAGTGAGATCGATATTAGGTCTTAGTTCTGTTAGATCAAGATCGAACGGCAACCATTAGTTGAATCCATCAAAATTGGTTGGGTAATAACTAATAAGTGAAGGGTGAAGGGGTTACGAATTCCAAATTGTATTAATTGTGTGATTGATAATTGTTCATGCCAAAATCATGCACTTTTAGTACTGTCTCCGACGTGCCTACAAAGAGAAAGAATGGGTGATTTAAAAAAGCTTTCATGGCTTCCGTAGACAGTCAAGTCAAAAATGGGAAAGGATGAGGAATGAGAGTAGATCGAGAGAAGAAATGAACAGTAGAGGGAAGAGATTGAATGGGGTGCTTATATACCTTAATGGATTTGCTTAAGTGGAGTTTAGATCGGGTCAGTACGGGTCTCTAAGCCTAGATGGGTTGGGTCTCATGTACCCGACAATCAATTTGGAATAAGTATGGATAGTCTCTCTTCCCAAGAATTCGTAATATTTTTGAAAAAACAATGGTAAGTAAGAACCGAACCATTTTATCAAACGGGTTCCTTGTTGTGAATTGAGAGGGGATTATATAGATAAGATTTTGGGGCGTTTGGCGCATCTTCCTACAAATAAAAGTCATTTTTGGAAAAGTGATTTATAATATGGACTTTTTAAATAGTCAATTAGCTAAAAAAAAAAAAAGTCTTTGGCAAATTCAGATTTTAAAAGTGCTTTTGCATCAAAAAGTGTAGAGTTATTCGTCCTACAAAAGCAAACTTTTTTTACTTCTCTCAAATGGACTTATAAGTAATTGACTTTTTATAAAAGTTCATTTTGGAAAACTCACCAAACATACATTTTTTATTTAAAAAATGACTTTTAAGGATAAAAAATCCATTTGGACCCTCCTAAAAGTTACTCCAAATGACCACTAAGTGTGCATGGGAGCTCAATAGAGCCACGTGTCGTTTTTTTATTTATTATTATTCCCGGTGAAAAACGACGGTCTCGAGACCTTTGGTGTAAGGCCTTCGTGTGCGGGCATGTCAGGGCTCAAGAAGCCCAAAGACCTTGTGAACACGACCTCTAGCACCTTCTAGGCCTAGAATCTAAGAAAGGTCTTAGATGTCTAGTCGGTCACTTTGGAATTAAAATGGGAATCAGGCGATTGACAAGAATCAGAGGTTAATCCTCTTGGGTTCTAGTGTTAAAATTTCTAAAAAACTTTAAAGACAATGACTTAATGAAAGAAAATAAATTAGACATAAAGAAACTCATTGACTGAAATTAAACTATATGGAATTAGATGATAAAATAAATACTTACAGTGCATAGCTGAACTAAGTATGAAATAAACTTCATTGACAATTGAAATAAAATTAAACTATGAAATTCAAAAATCAAAGAAAGCAAATACAAACTAACCGAAACTGATGGATTGCTACTACTGAAAATGAAAATGACGAACTGCTACTTGAAGAATTAAAGAAACTGTTGCCGCTACTGAAGAACACTGCTCCAAAGAAGATGAATTGCTACTGGAATGATAAATTAATACTACTGGAATTAACTAAAGCTTAGACAAAAAGAAGTTTGTCATTAGCTGTTTGGATTGAGTTGTCCCCTGTTCCAGTCGCTGCTACTTCATTTAAATAGATGGAGGACTATTAACCGCTAAAGCCCATTCTTCCATTTCCTTATTTGATGGGCCATGATCCCACTTCTATCGTAACTGCCCATTACACTCTCAGCCCACGTTCAGCTACAATATCCCCTTTTACAATTGCTTCTAGCTTTGCCATGTGTCACCTCTTCGCTGGACTGTTTTAACCTCTAATTAGAACTGCCCATTACACTCTCAGCCCACTACTCCATCTTTCATGCCAAGCTGCCACGTGTTCTCCTTTAATTGCTATATATTGATCTTTTCCAGCTTTTAAAAGTTTCTTTCAGCCTAGCACGTGGCATCACCCCATTCACTCTTGCATGCCTACGTGGCAATCTTTTAATAATGCCCACATGGCATTTTTTATAGTAAACAATTATTAATGGAGATTTTTTCTTTCTCAATTAATGACCATAAATTAGTGATTTTAGAACGAAATGGAATCCACTGGCCCATTATCATATAAATACAAAATTTGTTACTGGCCCTTGGTTTGATTTCATTGGATAATATTGGGGCATGAGATGGTAGGGGTGTGCGCGGGTCGGATGAGAGCGAGTGGAGGGTAAAACCACCACCAAATTTATTTTATATAACTATATTATTTATTTATATATAATTATTTGGCGGGTGGTGACGGGTTTTGGGCGGGTTGTCACCTCTGTACCCGCCAACCGACCCAACCAGTCAAAAATTCATCAAATCCACCCAACCCAACCCGCCTAACCATTGTAACTGCGGATTGCAGATGGGGTCGGGGTGGGTGGGATCGGGTCCGGCGGGTTGGACGGGTTTTTGCACACCCCTATGAGATGGTCAATTAACGGTCTGATTATTTTGATGGTGAAAGAATTTTCTCATTAATTTTGTTTGTGTTGTTTGGATGCATGAAACACATTATCAACAACCGTGTTAATTTATAATATACGTGTTTCCTTTTGGAAACTTTCATGTAACTAATTAAAACGTGAGTCTTGGGAGATGTGAGCCAAACATGCTCCTAATTTTCAATACCCTTTTTTTTTAATTGTAGCTCCGAAGATTTAAATCATTGCACAAACTTTTAATATTACACCTTAAAATGACTCTTTATTTGAAAGTAACAGCATTTCCAATGCAAAAGTCAAATTTGACATCCCAAAAAGCACCAGTTGATGTCAAATTCTAAATTTGCCAAATTTGCCACTGCTTAATGCTATAAAGCCAAATTTGGCATCAACTAGTGCCATTTGGGCTTAGAATTTGGCATCAACTAGTACTTTTTGGGGTGCCAATTTGGCTTTGCATTGGAGATGCTCTAAGTATATATATTATAATTCAGGCAATTTAAAAAAAAATAAAATAAAATAAGAAAGAGAAATTATAGATTGACCTCTTGTACTATTAGGGAAAACAACTTTGCACCTTTAAACTATCAATTGTGACATATTGACTCCATGTACTATCAATTTGTGACAGTTTATATACTTCTATCAAATAATTGAACATTTATTTAACAGAAAAAATCACATGCATTCATACATTCACTTAATGTTGATGGAAAATATATTCACGTAAACGTACTTGATTTTCTGTTTGTTAAACGGATGTTCAATTAGCTAACAGAAGTACGTGCACAATATGTTGCAAATTGATGGTACAGGAGATCAATATATCACAATTAATAATTCAAGGGTGCAAAGTATTTTTGCTTAATAGTACAGGGGTTAATTTGTAATTTCCAAAAAAAAAAAAAACCTTGTCTATCACCTTTAGTCATTGTCGAATACGTGCCTAAACATGGTAGCACCAAATATAGATAAATCCCTACATAATTTCTACCTCCTAAAAACTGCATGTTTCTTCTTCAATAATTTCAGATTTCACATGCATGATACCATATATGTCCTATTAGTTGTGGGAAAGCTACCCATTAGTTCTTGAATGATGGGTATGCTACTTCTAGATAAGCCTTGGAAATTATGGAATCTCAATCAATGAAGTTTCAAGTTCGGCAAATGAAGGACCCAGAACTCAGACTAGTTTAAGCTCATGTACGTGATCGATCAAGCTTCTGATCATGACATGCAACATCTCTCTCTCTCTCTCTCTCTCTCAAAGATGAAAAAGGCTAACCTATCACTCTATATATATAGTCATATAGATATGTTCAAAGTAAGGCTTGTAAAATGCTTGATAGTTTGCTACTAAAATATTTAAGTAAGATGGAATCCCGCCTTCATTTGAGTTAGAGGATTAATTGGGATTTGGGAGAAAACTAATTGGCAGACGCAAGGAGATTCTGATTGAGACTGCATAATAAATACCATAAATATAGAAAATGTCTTACTTCTAAATTTGATTTATTTTGATTCTTTTTGGATACATGCGAGAAAAATACTTCTTTGAATTGACTGTCGGTATTTCATCACATGATAGTTACAATAGCAAAACCAGATATTTATAATGCTCATCTCTTTGGTACCCAATTATGGCTTAAATTGTTTAGACTTTAGACTCTCCTAAACTATTTACCATTTCCATAAAACAATAGAATTTTCCCAACATTTTAGTTAGGTATTGGTGCTTCCACTAGCACTTTTTTTTTACTCATACCTCCTTGTGGTGAGGATTCTTAATGCAATGGCTGTAAGAGAAGATTTTTCTTTTTCAATGATGTGATTTGAAATGTTGTGCTGTGTATAGAGTTGTATAATGAAGTCCATTCGGCTCACGAGCTACACAATAGGAGTGACCCTCTTCTTTCCCTTAAACCCTTCCTACGCTGATGAAACCAACAATAATAAAAACGTATTTGAAGATACTTAATTTCTCCCACATTTTGAATTTCCGAAGTTTCTATAAAATGTTTTAGCCCAAATTAAAACTTATTATTAGGAGTGCAAAATTTGTAGCACAAATTACATCTCTTGAATTTTTCTTCCAAATATTTTAAGACTTTGGATTTGGGAAAGAGTAATGGAGAAGAAAGTAAAATGCTGAAAGTCATACTAAACTAGATTCTACTCTAAAGCATTTCTATGTTCTTTCTACTTTTCCCGGCCCCTACTCATTGCAAAAATCCAAAAATTAAATAAACTACAAACTCAGGACAAAAGTAATTGGGAACGATCATACAATGGAACTCTCATTAACACTACTCAGCTCATCAATCATATTTTTTGGGAGGGTAAATCAATTTTCAAAAGCAATTTTTAAAACTATATAGTATGAAATTCATCCAATCAATCTAATTTGTTTGCGAAAAATATTAAATGTTTCAACACTTCAATCTTATTTAGCATTCGTAATTAATCACACAGCCTACTGACTGGAATTGCCACATCAATCCATTTAGAAAAAAAATATGAAAATTATGAGCAAATTTATTTACTCTATCATGCATTATGAAAAAAATTACTCGGTCTTTTTAACCTTTTTTTTTTTTTAAATGTTACTAGGCCAAGTAAGTTGGAATCCAATTTAAAACTTGAGCATTGAATATGCATGACTTTGGTTAATTTTTATTTCAGTATTGTTTAGTAAATTCTTTTTACCTGTAAATTAGTTCAAACTTGTACTAAAATAAGACAAAAATACAATTTTCTTAAATCCAACTAAAAAATAATTTATTTAAAACCAAATATTATAAACAGAATAAATTCCCCTGACCCAGTTTTCAAAAAAGTCCTTAAAAATTCCAAGTGAAATTTTATTTTATTTCATGTTTTGGCTTGATGATTTCAGTGGAGGCATGGAAATTTCTGAAGGCAGCCCAGCTGTAGTGACTCGAAACTTTTAGAAGCTTATAGCAGTTGAGACTTGAGATAGAACTGATTGTGTATTAAATCATTAGATGAAAAAAACTTTTATACAAATCAAACATGGTCCCGTAGCTCAGTTGGTTAGAGCGTTGGTCTTATGAGCCGAAGGTCGCGGGTTCGAGCCCCGCCGGGACCATGTCTTCTTCTAATTCTATTTTTTGTACACCCGTTGGATCAACTATGTCTCTTATATCAACCATCCGATCAGACCTGTTCGAGTGTTACTCATCCTAAAATAAAAACGTAGTCCAACAAAATGGGTTGAAAGGATAATCCAACCCATAGAAAAAAAATAAAAATCCTATAGGGTTTGAGACGGGAATGGGATATAACCTCTCCAACGGTCCAACCCCCTGAATATCTATTTATATATAATTATACTAAATTTTTTTCCTTTTATTTATAATATTTAGTATTTTAAAATTTTTATCCTTTCTATATTTTTATATTCTTTTTACCAAGTTAGTGTGTATAAATATATATTTTAACTACAAATATTTATAATCTAAGATTGAAATTAAATTTGTTGAGATTATGGTAGGATTCATTTCAAAAATAAAAATTATTGAAGTTAAAAAAATAGTTTAATTATTTTCTCAAATCCAATGGGAAAATCCGCCCCACCCTGCATAATTCTCGCCGCGTCCCGTTTTAAGTTGAGATTTGGACGGGGTTTGGAAAAGCAAAAATCTGCCCCACCCCAAGGGATTTTTTTCTCAGTGAAATCTGGACACGAATCTAACATTGCTTCAACTTCTGGTCGTCTATCATTGCTTCAGCTTATGGGGTCGTCTTTGTTCGATTAGCATTCGAATTCTAAGGTAAAATCTAGACATGCGAACCCTAACTTTTCAGCTCTTCTCCATAATTATTTATTCTCTGTTTGGTTGCTGGGAAAATTTAGGAAAAGAAAAAAAATATTAGATTTTCAGCTCTTCTCCAAAATTATCTATTCTCCAGAATTTATGATAGTTTCCAAATTAGTTTTGTGCATAAAAGGTTAGTTTTTTTTTTTTTAATTAAAACCTTACCATCTACATACTTTGTTTTCTTCAAAATGAAATTCTAAGTTTATTTTCCTTGTATAGCAAAAAGCTAAAAAGATTATAATATCTGGTTTTAATTTGAATTTTTTGGATTAAGGATGGGTGGCCCGTGGGGGTTAGTGGGTTATACTGACATCAGAGAAAGTACCATGCTTTCCAATGGAGTTTTGTACAAACAAATATTTGTTCTTTAATTCAAATCATGATCCTCTGTTTGGTTACTGAGAAAACTGTGGAAAGCAAAATAAAACATAATTCAAATAATAGAAGCAAGATGCTTTAGGATTGAAGCTTCCTGTAAATTTTGATGGACATAACTTGAGGGAAGATTCTTGAAAGGAGTCCCAAAAGTGAGCATTTTCTCAGGATTCCAAGTTTCCAATCAGTCCAAATGCACGAAATCTGTTAGATTATTGGAAATTTGCTACTTTCTTGCAATCTCCAGCACTCTCATTCTGAGTCCTGAGTCCTGAGTATTGACTGAACAGTGTTATGTTTTATGTTGATTTGGTTTCCATACAATGAAAGCCTTGTCTTGACTAAGCCAAATAGTTTCCAAAGTTGTTATGAGTGTAAGTTCAAACTAGAGGGTTATAAAATTGAAAAGAGACATTAGTTTTTAGTTTTTAGTTTTTAGTAGAACAATACCTTGTTAGTAAATCAGTCTAGAGACATTAGCTTTTAGTTTATTAAGGGGGCAGCAACTTAGAAACAGAAAATTCATAAAATTATGCAATTAGGCTTATTGGTGAAGGTAGTTACTTAGCTAGCTGCTAATTCTATTTTCAAAACACTTCAAAACATTTTGTGTTTCAAAAGATACAGAAACTATTTTTTCAGAATAAATAAATAAATGGATAATGATTTTGCAGAGTTTAATTACAGACCATAACCAAAGAGGGGTGGCCATTTGTGCTTAGGAAGATATTACATTAAAATGACCATATCTAGGAGGGATCAATAAACTACATACTCATTAGTTAAGTGTAACAAAGATGAGGATGTCAAGATGGATGAGGGGAAATATCTAAGAATAGAGGTTAGACAGGAAAGCATTCAGGAAAACATATAATTAGGACTAGGGCAAATTGATAGTATAACAAAGGAATGGCTATATATGTTAGGACCTGTACCTAATATAATATTGCTGTTACAAAGTGATAGTGTGTAAATTGAGGCCTCTAAAATGGGGAGAGGAAGACCTGAAGCTATAATGAGACAGAGGAAGATTTCGATCACGTTCTTTAGTTGAAAGGTATGACTTTTAATAGACTAGAGTTGGTAAAAAGGACTTTCCCTGCTCCTAGGTTTTTTCAATGTTCATTAGTTTTACAATCGTTAAGCTTGAGAATTTGTTAAAAGATTTATTACAATCTTTGTCATTCACATGGCATCACTTCTTATCTAAAGAAGATCTACTTATTACATCAATTGCCACCAACTGTAATTTGTTCTCTGAAAGTATGCAACAAATTGATCAGTGCTTCATGTATTTTTCCTCATCAACATTTGTATTTTAGTTGGTGGTTCGTGGCTTTTTTTTCTGCAGGCTACCAGCTGACTTCTTACTTCGTATAGGCTTTTTTTTTTTTGTCCTAATTGCTGCTAGGAATTAGCTATTCTCTAAGTGAGGGTATATGGTAGCTTACCTTGTATCATGTCATCACCTTCATTTGGAACAAGCCCGTCATGTATATGGCCCTTTGTTTATAGTCTTTCAGTGATGAATTTTGGATTTTGTTATATGGGATTTGAATTGATGATTCTCTATTTCTATATGGGATTTTATTTATATGGGATTTTGTTATATGGGTAAATATATAGGCTTATAGGATGAATCTTCTGAAGTATGTATATTTTTTATTTTGATATATGTTTGGAATTCATTACATATATTGAATATATTCTTATTCATGTGCAGTTATGGCCCGTAGGATTTTGGGAAGGAGGGAAAAAATAGTACTTGTGTGTGTATTGGTGAATCTTTTGAATATGTTTTGTAGAATTTACGTTGTCGCTCTTATGCATTATAGAAAGTATAAGCTAAAGAGGAAACGACATGTTAGTAAAAGTTATTTATGTGATGATACTCTTGAACGTTTGATGCTTACTAATGATATTGATTATATGGCTGCAGATGAATCAACGACTAAAGGAGCTTCAACAACACCATCAGAAGGGGCGGGTTTAATTCGGTTTCCCAAGAAAACAAAGAGGAGTGTTGATGATGGATTTGATATGAAGTTCTCCAATATGGTGGAAGCAATGACAGTGACAGCTCAATCAATTGATAAACCTATATGTTTTTTTGTTTGCTTTTTGTTGGTTTGTTCAATTTGGACACCTCTTATCTGTATTTGATGGTATGATAAAATTTTGTATAAAAAAAAAATAAGATTGTATATATAAATTGCCTGATTTGTATATAAATAACTTATATATACAGAAAACTTGTATATATAAATTTTCAAACTTGGTTATGATGTATATTGATTTGAATTTAGTTAAATAAAAATTTGGTGAAGTGAAAGATAATTTTAAAGAAAAGGGATAAAATTGGAAAATTATAGAAAATTTAATTCCATTCCTAGCATTGCCAAACACAAGTAATGGAATGAACAGTCATTCCAACCCATGATCCAAGTTAGTATCCAAACACTTTTAATGGAATGAAAATTTGATTCCATTCCAGGCTACCTTGGGAATGGAATCCGATTCCATTCCATGCTATTTCATTCCCCCGATCCAAACGGGGCCTAATAGGGTTTGAAAGGGGAATGAGATATAACCTCTTCAACCCCCCTGAATATCTATTTATATATAATTATACTAAATTTTTTTTCCGTTTACTTATAATATTTAGTATTTTAAAAATTTTATCCTTTCTATATTTTTATATTCTTTTCACCAAGTTAGTGTATATAAATATATATTTTAACTACAAATATTTATAATTCAAGATTGAAATCAAATTTGTTGAGATTATGGTAGGATTCATTTCAAAAATAAAAATTATTGAAGTTAAAAAAATATTTTAATTATTTTCTCAAATTCGATGGAAAAATCCGCTCCGCCCTGCATAATTCTCGCCGCGTCCCGTTTTAAGTTGAGATTTGGACGGGTTTGGAAAAGCAAAAAATCGCCCCACCCCACCTCGCCCTGCTAACACCTATTGGAGTTATCAACCGGTGGTCTTCACAGATAATGATGATCATCCTTCAGCCGTCCGATCCTCTAGTGCAGGTGTTCTTGGCCTCAACAACCATCTGATCACCATGATACTCTCTTATCAACCATCCGATCTTTCTTGTTCAGGTTCTGCGGCCTTAAATTTGAAGGGTGGTCCACCACGTACCAGATCCACAACAAGGTGGTCCATAATAATCGTTTGCTACTGTGTCTTTATTCTAAGTGAATTCAGGTGGTCCTTAGTACACATAAGATAATTAGTCTAACCAATCAGATCTATGAACTGTGTATGAAAGTCAAAACTTTCAGTTTTTAACATTTATAAGAGGCTTGATTAGTGGGGACTACCTATCTCAGATGGTCTCATGACCACTTGATTCTTGAACTTGCTTTCATGTTGCTGACCGTTGAACTTCCAAAGATGAGACACCAGCCTTCATTAGATTGATCTAGTTGGGTTGTCAGTTTAATGAGTGTGCAGGAAGAGAATTTCATTCATTTCATCAACTGCTTGAGCAAAATGGTGATGGGCCATGTCAGCTCACCACTCTCTCTCTCTCTCTCTCTATATATATATATATATACACACACACACACATACACATACACACATCTTCTCACTTGCCAAAGCCCCTCCAAAGATCATGGGTTGCTGCTTCTCTGGTATGTAGCTTTGCACCATCTCCACATTTGTTTCCCATTTCATGTTTTGGGCATTTTGTTTTCTTAATTAATTCTCTGCATCACAATTCACAGCTGTTTGTTTTGCCCATTTGTGTGTGTGTGTGTGTGAGGGGGAGAGAGAGAGAAAGAGAGAGAGAGAGAGAGAGAGAGAGAGAGATAGGTGCAGGCTAACAAAGAGAGGAAAATAATAATGTGGCACTTGGGAATTTGATGCAGAAATGATTTAATAATATTGCTTGATCAATTATTTATATTCTGTATGGCTTGATTTTGTATGAATAGGGTGTGAATTCCTAGGAAATTGGGTTTTTGATAATATGCATTACCATTGATCCTGATTTATAGATTGATTTAACCTCTATATCTTCTTTTTTTATCTAATTGATTTTTAGTGGAAAAATGGCTATTTTATTTAGAAATTTTAGTTACTAAAAGTTTAAATTTAGGGAATTTTGATTATCATTGCAACACAGATTGAACACTAAACCATGATGGTATCATGGTTTAATTAGTAATGGGTTTAGTTATTCTATGCAAGCACTGAAATCTGTGCATTATAAGCATCTGTTTGGATCGTGGAGAAGTTGAGGGAAAAGAAAAAAAAAAAAACTTTAAAAATGCTTTGAAAAAGGAATCCATTTCTAAGCAATTTTCACCATTTTCCTTATTGGCATCATATGCGTGCCTTTTGTTTCAACTTTCTATTTTTTCTTATTTTTATACATAACACAATATTGGACTTGGAGAAACTCAACTCTGTTTTATTAATTTATATCTTGGCTTGCATGCTGATAAAATATTTTTGGATTTCTGCTTGTATTTGAAGGGTACTGAGACCACTTTGGAAATTTCTGTGCTAGATTTACGTTAACCTCTATACAGTCATTCGGGTTCTGATCAATACGAATGGGTTCGGGAGACTGGTTTAGGACAATAATTAGCCTAAAGAAAGTGAAAGATGATAGATCCAAACAAGTGAAGGTAATTTTCTCTCAGAAGTCAGAATGTGCTATTTTTCTCGATTGATTTAACTTAGAGTGCATATGCATTTTTGGTGAGTGAGAAGAATAAGTTATATTCATCTTCGGTTTGCACTGACATATGAGGTAGCTGTAAAGAGAACTTTGCCTGGGAACCATTGTTAAGAACATAGGGAATTCCTATTATGCATCCAAATTTGTTCCTTCGGGCACATGCTTTTCCTTTTTCTGTCAATATGTGTGCTTGGTAGTTTATGAATGGAAGTTAAATGAATCTGATTTCTTATTTTATGAGTGTTGTTTTTAAGCACTGGGCTTATTAAGGAAATGTAGTACAAACATTTGTTTACTTATCCTTTTCATTATCAGTCGATTATTTATTATATGCGTCAATCTAATGTGTGGTTTTTTAACTAATAATGTATTAAGGATTTATTGTCAAAATGCAAACTTGCTGGCTTAGTTTTATCTAATAAGTAATTCTAAAAATCAGGTTTTAAATGCACAATTGGGTTAAACTTCAATAGCTTCAAAGTTTGAATAACTTATGTTATTTTATAAAAACTTATGAAGGTTGAAAACCAGATAGGTTTAGTCACTCCAAGGGAAATAAATTCATGAAATTTTAGTGTGAAGTTTAAAATAATGCCCCATAAAAGGTTAGCCAAAAAGATCACATTGGTATAGTGAGTAGAAGTAAAATATGCAAACTACATCCATATGAGTCAATTCTTTTGCTTTAAAAATGCTTCTAAATATTTTTCTACTGTGTTTTCTGTTTGTGGGCTCTTCAGTATGATTTTTACTTTGATTCCTTGAAGCATTATTGTAAAATCATTCATTATTTTCTTAAGCTTCGACCTTTGCAGTTGAAGTTGATGGTCCTTCCCTTGTCGTGTATCTCTGACAAAAAGGATTGACAAACCCCCAAAATGGTTTCAGAACTAATGCTTTTTAGAAGCACCAAAGCTATTATCGTCAATTTTTGTTAATAGAGAACCATCAAATCTGTCATATCCATCTTGGTTGGACTCTTAATGATTTGAGAATTTAATACAAGTCTAATGAAAAGAATATTGAGACAGATAAACAGAAACAAGAAAGGTAAGTTGCCATTCTTTGGTCCCTTTTGAAAGGAGGAAATGGGAGATTTTTCTTGGGATTGAGATGGAGATGTATATAATTGAAATTCATAGTTTGCTTGGTGTTATTTTGGTGCTCGTGTAGATTTTTCCTGAGGGGGTTCTTATTATTAACTTTCACAGGGTGTAGACCTCTATACTTTTGTTACTAATCACCCTTTTTTTGCGTTCTTTTTTGTCTCTGTCTCCAGTATATTTTCTTGTTTTGAATTCCCAAAAAA
>JAESVK010000506.1:658553-692837 GCA_017140935.1 Hamamelis virginiana | reverse complement strand
GTTAAAAGAGACATAGTTACAAACTCATGCTTCATAATATGATTTGTAATGAATAAACTCAAATGGCATCTACCACAGTACCACTTCTGACAGAGAAATGCTATGCTGGACCAATTTGTTATTGGAGGTCACTCAAACAAAATGATATCTGGATGGTAAAGGTGACTTGTCTGATGAGAGAGCGATGCAACTTGAGAGGGAGAGTGAAGAGTGTTAGGGAGAGAGAGCAGTCAGTCTTAAGTGTGGGTCAAAGATGATTCAATTTAAGCCACAATTATATGGATTTGGAGATATTATAAGGAAAATCTATTGCATCCTGCAATTGGCATTCCGAGTCCTGCTGTTTACATTTGGAAAATCTGGATTTGGATATTTGGAGGCCCTGTAGAATGTATCTGACACTTGTCAGATACCTTCGGAGATAGTACGAAGGTTTTCTCCCTCTCATGGTAGATTCAATGGGGTGTCTTCCACAGACTAAGGCTGATGTAGTTGGCCTTTAACCACCGGGCTAAGACAGTCAAGTTTTGGGGTGGCAGAAAAAAAAAATTGATTCAATTTGGGTAAGACTGAACTTCATATCCCTGTCTGCAATGCTACATATGAAGTGTGCCAAGAGAATTTTTACTTATTATGGATAGACACAGTTATCTGTAATCTTGCAAAAGTCACACTCACAAAGCTGTTATGCTTTCTTAATATGCTTCTCTCCTTAGTGTTACTGATATTTTTTTTGTTACAGTGATGCTTCAATTTTTCATTTATTTTTCACATCTCATGCTTCTCTCTCTCTCTCTCTCTCCCTCAATCTTGTTTTACTAATAGTTTTTCTCCAACCTATTCCTATAACTTTTTGAGACAGGTACACTCAAACACCGAAAAATCAAATGGGTCAAAGTGGAGGCATCGCACTCGTAAAGAATCAAGCAGTGTTGCCAATGGGGCTTCTAGTAGAAATACTGGTAGTCTTGGTATACCAATCGAGGATATAGCTGCCACTCGGATTCAAACTGCATTCCGGGCATTTATGGTATATTTAACTTAAATGTTGTACATATGAATGTCATACTCATTACCATCCAATATATCTCTTTTTCTATTGAGCATTCGATTCTGGTATTTTTGGCACATCTAAATTTCAGGAACTTAAGCATTTTCATGTCTATGGATGAGAATTTCATCATTATTTAAAAGATCAGTTTGTTTGAGCCAAATGCTTCACTCCACATGTAATGGATCATGACTTTTGAGTAATTGAGTTGCATCCCAAGAATGTAGTAACAAAATTTTATAGTCTTTTTCTGGATTTTACAGAATCTGTTAAATATTAAATAGGAAGGTAGTTTTTGAGTTAACTTCTATGATCTTTGCTCTAAAAAGCAAGAAAGTATTTGTAAAACTCAAAATATATATGCAATGCCTAAATAATTAAGGAAAAATGCATGTAATGAGAAATCCGGCTTTGAGCTCATATCAGAACTTTGGTGGGGTTGGATAGCCGGTCTCCCATGTTTGAGATAATTGGGTATAGTAGGATGGTGGTTTTGGGTTTATTTAAGATTTATTTATTTATATTTTATTTTTTGATTTTTTGTTGACAAAGTATCCCATTTGAGCATTTTTTTTTTCTTCTGGGGTGAGCCTTCTATGTCGAACCATGGATTGTACTTTTATCTTATTTTATAAATTGGTGGGAATTGGTGCCAAAGGCCACCCTAGGCACAAGGTGTTGCCAAAAAAGAAAAGATTGCCTTCTCCTAATTGTACAGAAGTATGAAAAGTTGCATGGATTATGGATTTAATAGTATCTGAAAGGATTGGATAAGAGAGAGAGAGTGAGCCGTCTATAAACTGTTATAACATCATGGACAAGAGAATTATACAGTTGTGCAATTTGAGGAGTTATGGTAAGCAAATAAAATAGCCAAATAAGCCCATAATTATATTCATTAGATATTCTGTCATATATTTAATAGGCTATGCTGCAATGAGAGAAATGGCAACATTCTCTTCTTTTTCCCATAAAAAGTCTTTGAAACTGTACTGTGATGAGAAGGAAAACGTCAATGTTCTCTGATGCACAAGAAACTACAAAAAGAATAGAGACAGCACAAAAACACCTATTGTCGCTTACTAGATCATATGCCATGACACCTTGTGATTTACTTAATAAAATGTGCTCTTTTTGCTATTTTCAAGAACTGCTATCTATTTAAATTTTGTTAATTATCTATAGAAATTTCTTATTTTCTTGGTATTGTGGCAAAATTCATTGTATTATTTCCCTGTTATCAATTTTAAAAACCATGTTCACATACCTCCATAAAACTATTTCCATATCTCCCACTGAAATGCTACGGAAGGAAGTGTGATGAGAGAAAATTTCACTCTTTAATGATAAACATATTTAATATCCATAATCTTGTGAAAGAGGCTGATCTACGGGTTAATGGTTTTTTTCTTCGTAATTGGTGGTCATGTCCTCATCTTGGATTGGCCCTGATAGAAAAATCATGTCAGTCAGTCCTTTTTTTACTGCTTTTAAACACGGTTTGTTTACAAAAGTATATGAGTTGATTAGTGGGTCTTTCTTACTTTCTGGTTATTGATGTACGAGGAATTCTTATCCCACAGCTATGTTAGCCTTTTGTTTAATTATCTATAAATGTCCATGAGAACAAAGAAAGTTTACCGAAAAGAAGGTAACGGGCTTAATAGGCTTTAAAAGAGGTATGTACAAGTATACATTCTTATGCACTATGATTATAGTTGTTAAAATTTACATCATCATTCCTGGGAGAATAATGTAGTGGGTTTTAGAAAGGAAAAGAGTATCTACATGATATATTATTGAGGTAATCAAGGACATGTGTGATGGTGTTGTAACTAGTGTTAGGGTGACATAAGGAGAGATAAGTGAATTCCCAAACACAATGGCACCAAGTCCTTATCTTTTTGCTTTAGTTATGAGTTAATTGATTAGACATATTCAAGAAAATGTTCCATGGTCTATGTTATTTGCTGACGATATAATATCAATTGATAAAAGGAGATCAAATAGGGGCTAATTCAAAATCTACCACAAGTTGGGATCAAGGCTTTGTTGAGTTGAGTTGAGAATGGCCCGTTTTTTAAAAATCCTTGAGTTGGAATGGTGGCTGTATGTTTTTGATAGATGTATGCGCCAATGCATTGCTTTAGTTTTCAACTTTATGGTCACAAAGCTCTTATGCATTCTTAATATGGTACATTCTTGAGTGTTATTGATGCTTTAATAGTTATCATTTATTTGTCACATTTTGTTCTCTCTCTCTCTCTCTCTCTCTCTCTCTCTCACACACACACACACACACACATTTTTTAAATCTTTTTTTTTTTTTCCTAATCATTTTTCCCTAATCTGTTCCTATGCCTTTTTGAGACAGGGACGGTCCAAGAGGAGGTATCGCACTCGTAAAGGATCAAGTAGTCTTGTCAACGGTGCTTCTCTTAGAAATCTTGCTGGTCTTGGTGTACCAATTGAGGATATGGCTGCCACTCGGATTCAAACGGCATTTCGGGCATATATGGTATATTTTACTTCAAATGCTGTACATATGAATCATAGATTGTCAAACTCATTACTATACAGGACATCTCTTTCTATGATGTTGAGCCATTCTATTCTGGTATTTTTGGCACATCTAGGCTTCAGAAACTTTAACATTTTCATGTCTATGGATGAGATTTTGGGGTCTAATCAAAAGATCAACTTGTTTGAACCACACGCTGCTCTATGCATGTAAGGGATCATAACATTGGGTTGCATCCCAAGAATAGAGTTTGTAAATTTTTTTTTTTTTTTTTTGCTTTGTTAAGAAATCATACATTGCTAATTTGAAAAATGCAAAAAATCATAAAGTAATTCTAATTTTTTGCTAAGAAATTAAATATTGCAATTTTTTATAAAAAGCAAATAAGTACTTATAAAAAACAAATCCAAACGGTGCCAAAATATTATCTTTCCTCTAAAAAGTAAGAAAGTACCTGTAAAAAGCTAGATATATGATGCCTAAATAAGTAAGGCAAAACAGATGTCATGTGGCTTTGCTAATATAAGAATGTAGAAATCGAATGGTCTATAATGGTTCTCTAATTTTAGTGGGTTCTTAAATGTCAAGACCTAATGTATCTGTGTGTGTGTGTGTGTGTGTGTGTGTGTGTGTGTGATGTCAAATTGAGGGATAGGCTGGACAGATTTGTGTTGTAATTTTATATATTTATTTATTAAACCAGATCTAAGAACTAAGAAGGGAGCATTGTCAGAAAGAGTAGAGCAGAAAGAAAAATAAAAGCGGAAACTGGGCAAGATGAATTAAGAGTGTCTCCAGGAAATTATGGCTTCATTTTGTTTTACATAGCATTTGAAAGTACAAATCCACCAGACAAACTAGGGCCATCATGGAAAATGGGAGTCAGTTTGAACCATCTCCATTGATGATGGCTGCTGTTTTCTGTGATAGCCCGGAGATCATTTCAATTTCCACGGTGCGACGCACATTATTTCATCACATTAAATAGAAAATCTGGACTGCCTGATATTACTAGTTCAAAACAAAAAATAATAATAATAATAAATAAATACAACGGGTGCGGCCAGACCCTCCTTCCCTATTCCAGCTATCTTATACATCTGTTGAGGTATTTTCCAATTCTATTAAGTTTTCCTTGACAATGATATTGTGAGCAAATGTGTTACTTTTTGCTACTTTCTCTATATCTACTGTTAGTAACTTATCAGATGCTTCCTATTCATAGAATCGGGTAACCAAGAAAAAATAGTATTTAAGGGTATAACAAAACTTTGCTTTAATGCAGCTATAGGGATATCAATGTCTCCGTTACGAGAGCAAAATAATCCCTATTTTTGGAGAAAAGGCATGAGTTGTTCGTGCTATTGGGACAAAGTTCTCGTTATCAGTTTTGATGTTGATTTCAATCATGCATGAAATTGGGAGAAAATATAAATTATTGAAGTACTGGAACTTTTTTACAGGGGAAAAAAGGAGAGAGAGAGAGAGAAGAAATATTCGTCTTGATTTTTAGTTGCGTGACTGCAAAAAGGCTCAAACTCCAATTGAGATATTAAGCTTAAAACTTTATGCCTGGATGTTATATATTTATGTGGGGAACATATCTTAATATTCTCACATTCTCTGGTTCCCCACTTGTCCATTTCCTTAATAGTTGTGTCGTACAGTTAGAGGTGGCTCAAACACCATAATGTTGCTAATACAGAAGTATATTTGCTCAAAATAGGAAGAATCTGAAGACTCCTTTAACTTTTGAACTGTCTGCTTTTGGCTTGTCTCTTGCTCACACATGCTTGAGCCCACCTGATCAGTTCTCTTATTGAATTGTATTAGAATTGGTGATTCAATGAGCTCTAATGTGTGGCATTTTGAGCTATGTTTGAAGTGAATTAGCTGAAAACAGGAAAAAGATAAAATAGAGAAAACGCATTTTAACTTTCGGATTTTAAACTAATTTACTTTAAACCTTTCAATGTGCTCGAGTGGGGCTCGAGTCCATCTGAACACCACTTTCACATTGGAATGCACAACGTGTATCATCTGCATAATGGTTTACTTTATCTACTTACTTATGCAGGCAAGGAAAAGGTTACGTCGTTTAAAAGGTACAGTGAGATTTCAGGTTTTGATCCAAGGTCATACTGTTGGAAAGCAAGCATCAACAGCTTTGAGTTATATACATACATGGAGCAGAATACAGACTCAGATTAAAGCTCGCCGGCTCTGTATGGTCACAGAAGGTCGAATTAAGCAAAAGAAACTAGAAAATCAGTTAAAACTTGAGGCCAAGCTTCAAGATCTAGAGGTACCAATAGCTGTCACCTTTTCATGCTGATTGCTTGCATTGCTCAAGTTTATCATCTGTAAAACTTGCTTGTCAATCTTGTTTACCTTTGTTTGGTGGAGATGTCGCTTTAATTAGTACAAGTTCATTGTGATTTCTCTCTAAAATGTCTCTATTAACTTAATACATGAAGCAGACGTGTGGACACCACACGAAAAATTAAAGAATTCAGTTTTTTTATAGCATTGGAATTGAATTTGTTTGTTTTTGTTAGCACTAGTTATTGTCGTCTTGGTGATTTTAGTGATGCTTTCTTTCCAAATGAGTTCAAATGCTATGGGAAATGAAACTCAAAATCTTTTTTCGTTTTTTGTTTTTATGTGGTTTACAAATGCCTTATGGATCAATTTCTATAGCTTTTTACTGCAGATTTTGAATTAGGCAACCAGAGAAGATAATTCTCTTCTCCATTGCAAAATTTTCAATGAAAACTTTTTCATGACATTGGGTTTTCAGCAAAAATAAAGCTGTATCTCAGACCCTCCTTTTGGACATATTTGTGGGTCCAAAGTCTGCAGTGCTGCTTCCATGTATCTTTTTGCCATGCTTTTAGTGGTACTCATATGGAGATTGAATAGTTTACTTCATCTCATTGCATTTATCTCCAGTCCACGCATAAGGACCGTTGGATCAAATTCAACAATACTTCTGCATGGATCAAATGTAAATCCTGTCTAGGATGCTGAATCGGATCACTTTCACGGCCCTCATATACTGTTTTTAAACCATATAACCTATGCTAAACACACATTTATGTAGGGGCTTGAAGCCAAAACCCAAAGTTATCAAATGTTATGAAATAGTATCTAAAGTATTTTTCAGCTTCTTACAAATTGAGGTCAGGTTATTTACCAATTGGGATTGACTTGTTAAATTAAAATTATTTCTTCTACATTGTCACACTATTGATATGGGTCTAATATAGGAGGACAACCCAAGGAATTGGAGATAATGGGGTGTGACCATTTTTTGAAAAACTATTTTTCATTTCTCAATCTCATGGGTAGAAACAATTGGTCTTGATAATTATCCCTCAAAAAGACTCCCCCATTAGGGTAACCATCAATTTGAATTTTTTCGAATGTAAACCAATACAAAATGGATGGTGACTTTACCCATATTCGAAGATTAGTTTGGCTGAAAGTCTGGATCATTCTAGGGTTAATAATTATAACCATAGAAATCAACAGAGTTAGTCCTGGTTTGATCAGATCATTAGTTGCTTTACTATTTTAAAACTGATCCAACTGGAATATGTTTTAATTATATCACGTGAACTGGCAGAACTTCAATGCCTCTTTAAATGGCAAATTGAACTGCGAATAATTGTGCCTCAGTATCTGTCATGGCTGAAATTCATCATCATCCTTTGAACTAGTGGTTTATTGAACTTTGGACTTAAATGCAGCTGCAAAATGAAGTACGTAATGGTAGCTCTACAATCTTTAAGTCTTCATGAAACTGATTTCAAACTGTCTCACAAGTAATGGGCATCCTCCAGTGTCACCATTTAGAAAGTGATTTTCATTTTCTGCTTTTTCAAAGCAAATTAAGCACTTCCAAACTGCTAAATCTAATAATACCTATACAATTCAGGAAGCAAGTTTCGCTTCTCTCTTAACTATGGATTGATTTGCCCAACAGGTGGAATGGTGCGGCGGCTCTGATACTATGGAGGAAATTCTCTCTAGGATACAACAAAGAGAAGATGCAGCAGTTAAGCGCGAGCGAGCCATGGCATATGCTTTCTCTCATCAGGTCCGTCAACTACCAAAATTTTTACCATCTTTACTTGCAACCCTTTCAAGATTCATCAAAATTCTGTTTCTCTCTCTCTCTGCTTTTGAAAACACTTAGCAACAAACTAGGGATTCATTGAAGATTATTGCATGAATTAATGTGATTTGCAGTGGAGGGCCAACTCTAGTCAGAGTCTAGGCCAGGCTTATTATGATTTGGGCAAAGAAAACTGGGGCTGGAGCTGGATGGAGCGATGGATCGCTGCTCGTCCATGGGAGATTCGGGCTACTGCTCAGTCTATCAACTATAAGAAAGTTAATCAAGCCAAGCAGGCAATCAAATTGAGTAATATTACAAACCAGCAGATGACAAAAACACCAGTTTTAATTAAGCCTGTCGGGGCGAATGGTAAGGAAACCACAAAGGCAAGAAAGTCATCATTTTCGACTGGCGAAAAACAAGCTGCCCAAGAAGCAAAGACTAGAGTAGCAAGCTCGTCTCAGTCCGAAACTGAAGAAGCAAACACCAAGTAAGAACAGAGAATGGCTTTGGGATTAAAGTGATTATGAAATTGAAGGGCAGGATTTTGTTGATCTATGAGTTTTCATTTATCCATTTGTGGTTGATGTAATGATATATATTTCCATGCAGTGTGCAGAATAAAAGTAACTGGCCCTCAGTTCATCTTCATTCATACTGTAAATATATATTGAGTGATTATCTATATATAAGCGATCCTATCAGGACATCCTTACGCTCACGCTCGTTATCATCTTCTTTATTTCCTTTTGGGAATCAGTGGGGCTGTAATCTATGAACTCTTATTCCTCTTATAAAGCTGATGGTGGAAAGTTCTAAATTCAGTGGGTTTGGATTCTCTAATCATGACAATTTTTTAAGGTGTACCTTCAACAAGAAGGATCCAATCGTACTATAAATAGGAGGGTCACAAGTGAACCATATGTCAGCAACCCACTATGTTGGAAAAAAATTTCTCTCTCATCTAATAATTCGTGTACAGTAGAACTTAATAAAAGAAGATTAAGCAGTACAATCCAACTCATGTAGCTATTATAAAATGAGTAAAATCTACAATCATTCTTTGTTCTTTTGCTGGGTATAAAAGCCCATTTGCATCCCAACAAGGATGTTGCATTATTCCTCCTTTCCCTCAATCCTCCCCCAATAAACCCTATATTATTTCAGGGAAAAACCAAAAGAACCATTTAAAACTCCACTAATTGACATTATTTTATAGCTCATGCGTACCGGTAGCCCCGCCACATACCCAGTACATATATTGCTTTCATCGAAAAAACAAGAAATGAGGTGGGCAACTAACGTTGGGCCTCTCTTGATTCCAAAGGTATCGCATCAATTTTTCAATCATTCACCCAAAAAATCTTCTGCAAAATTTATATTACAATTTCTTTTCCTTTCTAGCTGTACTCATCAACCAACCATAAAGAAATAGCACCAACCATTAAGCATATGTCACCATCCCAATAGAAAGCCTTATTTTTGTGTTTGTGTGTGTATGTGTAAGTTTCCAGCTAGACTTAAAAGGGATTTTTTTTAGGCACTGAGATTTACAGAACACAGGGTAGGGGACCATGGACTGATGGCCAAGTACCACAGTTCAGTGGGGCATCCCTCCATCTGTGTAGCATTCTTCCATAATTGAGCTTGTTGAGTTCATCCCATTCACCTTTCACAATTCCTCCTGCTGCAGATGAACTACACTTAACCCTACTTGATCTACCTGCTAAGTTTATCTATATTTTGTACTCATTGATTCAAGACGATGACATTCGATTCCTCCACAACCTGATCTTAATGCTAAAGTAAGCTCGAAGACTCGTAGCTAAAATCTGCACCCTCTTTGCATCACAACCTACATACAGTCTCAAAAATATCGCTCCTTCTCTAACTTAAAAGCATAGGTAATAGAAATTACTAGTTTGGGAAATTCGAGTTTCAATGGTTACTGATGGTTCTGCTTGAAGTTTCACTAACAAAGCATTTTCACTTCTATTAATCGGGGAACTGGGGTTTTGAAGATTTGTTCTAGTTCTGCTTTCCTTTTCTTAGTTGAGAGTTCTCCAAATCCTATCTCATTCAAGAATAGTGTAAAATGTATACTCAAAGGACGGCCGAAACAGAGGGGAACAAGGAGTAATTGACATAACAAAAACAGGATTCCCCACTGAAGGAGATGGAACTGAGAAATTAGATACTCCCTCTACATCTTCCCCAACAATTGCTAGTTGCTACAGTTCATGGAAAATGACTTCTCCAATGCTCCCAAAATCCCCAGCAGCGATAGAGATGGAAAAGATTGGGCATTCTTTCAATTCCTTTTGCTGGTTTAAGGAAGTGGTTTTGAGACAAGAACTATTCCATTGAAAAGCAGTAAAACAACAAAACAATCACAAAGAGAACTCTCTCTTTCAGTCTCATCACTACATTAGAAACTGACCATTCGTAAACAAAGGATAAGACCTATGTTTTCTCTCTCCTGTTTTTTTTGGGTTATATCACTTATATGAAAAGGCAACCAGCAGCTCAAATCAAGAACAGTATAAGAATGAGATATCAAAACCGCAACAACTTTTCAGTTTTTGTTGATCTGGGGTTCTCTTGTTTCCAGAGTTTTCACTCAAAACCCAGCCAAATTCCCCATAATAACTTCATTTCAACAAGAGAAAATGATCATTTCTAAACAAAGGATAAGACCCTATATTTTCTCTCATTTTTGACATGAGAAAGCAACAACCAGCTCAAATCAAGTACAATATAGGAATGAAATATCAAAACAATGATAAAATTTCTACTTTAGCTGATCTGGGGTTGCCTTGTTTTAAGAGAATTCACTTTAAAAAATGCCCAAATTTGGCATATCTTAGTGGGAATATGAGAACTTCATCAAAACAAACTAGTACCTTTTTTTTCAACTCCTGGAAATGAAAAGCAAATAGCCATAACATACAGACATAGCAATCCAACAAATAGTAAACAAAGTTGAGCTCTGAGTGAGCTTACTAAAACATGAAAGCAAAGCTAGAACATAATCAACTGATAAAATTATAACAAACCGGGGATCGAAAAAACCTGAAATCCACTCAGATTTCTTCTTCCCACGGCATATGCCATTGGATTAAAGTGAGCGAAACCTCTCCTCCTCGCTGGTCCTCGGTCTCCTTATAGAAAATGAGCAAGTCCTGAAAAAACATTTGAATAAACAGGTAGATTACTTGTAAGAAAATAATAAGAAAACAGAGAATGTGGAGTAGTAATTGAATCAATTTGAGAAATGGGTATCGAAAATATTACCTTTTAGAGAGAGAGAGAGAGAGAGAATTTCAGGTTTCAAGCTCACTCAATGGCGAGAATCAGAGGAAGCAGAGGACGGCTTATTGGAAATGCCGTCGTGTTCCTCTTCACCCTGAATTCGTGCTGGAATGCGAAACCCGGAGAATCCGCCGGAGAACCCGGAGATTGCAGATGGATGAATTGTGGGTGTTTGATGATGGTGATGATGATCGGCAATTGACGGGTCTATCCAAGCACGAATCGAAGGAGTGTTACTGGACTGAAGGGGTCCCCTCTGAGAAAAAAACTGACTTTGGCCAAACAACGGCTGCAAAAGCTGCTGCTGCGGCGGTGGTGGCAGCGAGTTAAACACAAAACCACCACTACCACCGCCGCTACCACCACTGGCACCACCAGTATCAGCAGCGCCAGCATTCCAAGCAACCATTCTCTGAAATCGACTAATCTCCGCGGACTGATGCTCAGACCATCCCGCGGAGTGGGCATCACCAAACCCAGAGAAAAGAGCTTGTTCAGCTTGATGGGTCTGGCTCTGAAGAAGCATTGGATCTTGAAACTGCAGCGAGAGCCTCAGATCTTGGCTCTGGCTGCTCGTTCTTGAGAGCAAATCTGGTGGGTAATTCTGAAAAGGTATCGACATAGCCGAAGATGCTGCCTCAGCAGAAGCACCCATTGGAAAAAATGACTTAATGGTATCAGCAATGGAGTCTGAGTCCAAAGATGGCGGAAGAAAGCTTTGATTGTTGTTATTTGGCGCCGCACTTTCCACTTGTTCATGTTGCTGCTGCTGCTGAATCGCATATCCACTAGTGCCCGCAATTGAATCCATAATGCCTCGCTGCTGCTGTTGCTGCTCTTGTTGCGCTAGCGCGCATGTATTTGTAGCAGTAGAGGGAGTGGTGGAGGTTGGTGTCCATGCGGGTAACTCTGCGAGCTCATCAATGGCGGCTTTTGCCTTCTTGATTAACCAATCGACGGCTTTGCTGGGCCGGTCGTAGCCTAACCGGTCTTGCACGTCGTAGAATTGAATCGCCGTGTAGGCAGATAATCGAACTCGTCGGTCTCTTGGACCTTTCGCTGTGCAGACTTTGCTGTGCCGGTCTTTTCTTCCGGTGGATCGAACAATGTGACCTCCTTGAACTTCTACGATCTCGCCGCCGATGCCGCTGCTGCCCACGTTTCTTAGCCCCAATCTTGACGAGGTTTGGTGGTGAGTGTCTGCCATTTTTCTCGCATGTTCGATGCTGTGTTCGCCGGCAGCCAGAGGAGTTGATGATGATGAAGATGGGAAGTATGAGCGCTTCTTTGGCGGCTGCTGTTGTGGGTCTAAACTTGAATACAAATGTTGTTGGTGCTGTTCTTGAAGAAGATATTGATGCTGTTGATGGTGGTGGTGTTGGGCTGCTTCTTCTTCTTCTTCTTCGTTTACTTCTTCTTCTTCTACAGGCCTTGAATTTAGAAGTTGATTTGGATGATGTTGATAATGATGATGATGATGACGATTCCTCTGAGGATCCAGACTCAGACCCTTGTTGTTGTTTTGCTTTTCCCCTTCCAGCTTTTGATGTACTATACTTTTTCTTAGTGGGTTGTCTTTGCTTCCTCACTCTGCAGGCCCCTTTGCTTCTTCCTGCTCTCTTCTTGTTGCTTCTTTTGCAACTGCCACCTCTCTGAAACCTGATTCTGCTTCTGCTGTCTCTCCCAAAAGGCCCTGCCATTCAACTCACCCAAGTCCATGACCCTATCAACACCACCACCAAAACCAAATCATCCTCTGAACCTAAACACCAAACTAAACCAGAGCAGACCCAGAAGTTTAAAAACAGCTCTGTTTTCAGCCTAACCCATCTCTCTGCTCCTCTCTCTCTCTCCCCCCTCTCTCTCTCTAGACAGATTTTTATGACTGCCTCCCTGTGTAAATATTGTACTAACCAAGCTGGCAATCTGTATAATACCCACTAGACAAGCAAGAGGCCAGACCCAAAATTCAAGAGGGCTTTGGGGAAATTTCCTGCAGTTCTTTCATACTTTCTAGTGAGAGAGAGAGAGAGAGAGAGAGGGGAGGTGGTGATGGAATAGTAAATATAGGCTATAGGGAAAAGGAATTCTTTCTTGGCCTATAACAGCCCTTGATGCCACTGGTACGGGTGACAGTGTTTAGTCAGAAAGGAGATTAAAGATCTTTGTGATATCATCATCACTGCGTCCGCTGGCTGTTCCTGTACTACTAACACCAAACTAAACTCTTGCCATTCAATCCCCTTTCAACTTTCACCCCTCTCTCTCTCTCTCTCTCTATATATATATATATAATTTCTTTCTCTCTCATTCGGTTGTTTTCAGGTTTTTACTTCATAGTTAGAAGTTAGAACCGTTGGGTTAGAAGCTCAAAGGAAAGGAGGTTTCTGGATGCTTTGATGGATTAGATAGATCCCTCAAGAGCCACTACCACCTCTTTTGAAAGTGACCCCTTACAGCCTTTCTTGGTTTATTGGCTTATTGCTTTCCCTCCCTCCCTCCCTCTTTCTTTATTGCTTCACTTAAAAGAAACAACATCATCTTTCCCCCACTTTCTATCTCCCAAACCCACCTTTTTCTGGTTTGTTGGATTACTGTGCATGGCATCTTAAGGGCATGTCATTTTATTTTTTATCATAATTTTAATCTAATGTGTTTTTTGGCTTTTTTTAATTTTTTTTTTATTTTGCAGTGATTTGTATGATTAAATTACTTTATTACTTTATTATCCCTTCATTTTTTAATAAGTCTTTTTTGTGTCCCTCATTTTTCTTAGAAGTGCATAATTTCCCTTTTCCTTTTTCTTTTTTGAGTAGGACACTAAGTTCAAATTATTTGTTCATCTAGTACTTGAATCAATTCTCTTATCTTCTTGTCACACTTTTAGTTATGTAAAACCCCTTTTTCATAACTTATGGCATCATAATTCCAAAAAAAATCATGTTTGATTGCGCGACACTAATCTATCCTCATTTCGAAAGGATTGTTTTATTTTTATATTAATTCGACTAAAAATTTTAAGATAAATTTGGTGAAATTCAATATAAAAAAATGGGTTTAGATAATTAAAAAAGATTTGGACATTTGAATTAACCAAATTTAGGGGCTGTTTGGCAAACTTAAAAATCTGGCCAGCTGCGGATACCCCCTGCCTAATTTTTATTCAGTACTGTTTGGTAAATGTATTTTTTCTGCAAAATCAATTCAATCATGTTCAGAAAATAAGGCATAAACACAATTTTTTTCAAATCAGCTGGAAGCTAATTTACATTAAAACCAGATAGCTGAAAGATATCAAAACTAGCCAAACCCAGTTTTCAAAGTTCTCAAATAGACCCTTAGTTATAAATTTAGCAATTTGTACAACTTGAAATTCATGCGAAGGCATTCACACATCAGAGAGAGCATGCTTTAACTTCAACTTAGTTTTTTGAGAAATGAGATAGAAGTCAAGAAAATGAATGATTGACATTTCTTCCAAACTATATATAAATGCCATGAACTATCAAGCAATAATTTTTGAAAAGGTAAATTAGGACTAAATAAGAAAAGAATGAGGGACCCAAATTTACTTCTATAAACATAAAGATTTTCAACCTCTTTTATACTACAATAATAATTAGATAACAATATCGTTACCAAAAATCTCGGTATCAACCAATTATTCTATGACATATATATAAGCAGTAAATAGAATTTTAAAAATTCAAAATTTTAATATGAGCAGTGCTAGGAGTCCCGTCCCCAATTCCCATTTGGTTCCGTCTCAATAGTGAAAATACTAAACAGTGGAAAAGATAGAAAGAGAGAGAAAGAAGGGGAAGAAGAGGAGGAAGACAGAGGAGAAGAAAAGAGGAAGACTGGAAAAAAACAAATAAACATAAAAAATAAAAACAATAAAAACAATGAAAACCCATAGAAAAGAGAGAAAGAAGGAGAAGAATAGGAGGAAGATGACGAAGAAGAGGAGGTGGACAGTGGAAAAAAAAAAGAGGGAAAACAGTGAAAACCCAATTAAAGAGAGAAAAGAGAGAAAAAGAATGGGAAGAAGAGGGGGAAGACAAAGAAGAAGAATAAGAGAAGAAGGGGAGGTAGACAATGGAAGAAAAAAAAACACAAAACAGTGGAAACACTAAAAACAGTGAAAACCCAATTAAAGAGAGAGAAAGAAGGGGAAGAGGAGGAGGGAAGACAGAGAAGAAGAAGAGGAAGAAAGTGGAAAAACAACCAAAAAAAAAAAAAACAAACAAACAAACAAACAGTGAAAACACAAGCAGCCGGAGCAAGCAATAGCAGCACCACGGCAAGCTGCACAGTAAAGAGGAAGAAGAAAGAAGAAGAAGGAAGAAGAAATAAAGTGCAGAGAGAGATACGGACCTTGTGCAGGGTGCTGTCCAAATGTACTACATTGCACAGGTTTTTTTTTTTATTATTCTTCAATCTTCCATCAATTGCCACGTGGGACGGAAAAAAAAAGGGGGAATGGGGACGGTATCCCAATCATTTTCCTTTTAATATATGAAGTTGTCGTGCTTATGTATTAACCCTCGATTGGATTTTTTCAAAATTTTGGTAACTAGATTGTTACCTCATCGGTACTCTTTATACTAATCCACATGCATTAGGGGGTGTCAAATTAACTATTAAAAAAAAAAAGAAGAAGAAAAAAAAAGTGTCTTACTAATTTACTTTTGAATATTTCCTTCTCGAACATATTTTTTTTCCACTTGTCTACTATTTTTCTGGAGCTTATAGATAAATTTACTCAATTTCAGAAAAGTCACTGTTGTTGTGACAAATTTTCAAACTATGGTCACTTTGAGCTTGTCCATTCACGATTCTTCCTTTAGCAACCTCTTCCTTAGGAAGCAAGTTAAGTCGCATTCTTAAAGTGATTGTGGAATCTCAAATTAACATATGGGAGCTAGCCCTTCTGTAAAACTCATTTTTAATTTATAGAGTAAAGATCGTGTTTTCAATTTGCTTAATTCAAGCATTAATTAACAATTTCATGTAAAATCCCCCTGCTCCTAACGCCAAATTAAAGGGGACAAAAAAGAAAAGAAATAATACAAAAAAATAATAATTATTATAATAATAAATGAATTGAAATGAAAATTTCCTCCTCTTCTCCCTCACTCATTTTGCTAAAAGAATGGGCCACTTTGAAAATAGATATAGGAACTGTTTTAGACAAAAGCTTTTTCAAAGCCTCAAGCATGTCATTAAATAAGTAAAAATGACAACAATTATTGTGGGTAGGGGAAGGACTTTAAAATCAATGCCATTAAATTGGTTTTAATATATATATATTTCCGATCTTATCGGTTATACTTTATTTTAGCTAAAATCAATTAAGAATAGAAGTCCTTAGATTCTCATTCATAATGCATGATTCATTTCAATATTTCAATCCAATGGTTGATGGGTCTTAGCCGATATTAGTTAAAATGAGGTATTCCCCATAAGAACATTTATATATATATATATATAAGGGAAATAGATTTATCAATATATCATCTAGAAATTTGAATTTAATTTTATAAATAAATTAAATATTTTACATAAGTAAGAAAATGGCCCGTAAACATGTATATTTATTTGTAATTTGTTAATTCTCATTGGTCTCATAGAGTGGAAGGACAGAATGTATTCAACCCAACCAGATGGGTTATTGACACCTGTCATCCATGTGGTGCTTTGCCATTTTAGTAAATATTTGGTGCCCACGAGCATAATTTCATAAGCTATTAATGAAGATGTCTTTTGGTAATTGGTATAAATACCCCACCACTTTTGATTAGTTATTGGTTCGGAAAGCGACTCAGAAGCCTTCTTAGTTCTTATGCCATTTTAGTAAATTATATTCATGCCAACTCTAAACCCTAAAATTATTGATGGTTTATTAGCCTAATAATACTCCATTTATTTTCGATCTCTTAACCTGTCAAGGTACTTCAAGTGTCTCATAAAGTGAAGGTCCTGAGAATACTTATGTGTTGAGAATAAATATATATATATATATATAGGGACAGGTTCCTTACACCCTATTTTGACACATATGTTTACACTTTGTTTTCAAATATCATTGTAGGTCGAATATTTTTGAGAAACTGACTGTTAGATTAGATACTTATCTTATGTTTGTCATGTATGAAAAAAAATCGGAGTGATCCAATGGTTAGTTTTTGAAAAATATCTTTTTAAAGAACTATTTTTTTTTATTAATTAAAATCATAACAATTTTTTATAAAGACATTTCTTAAAATATAACCATTGGATCACTATGATTTTTGGTATACATAATATGAATAAGAAATGTACTGAATCAAACGGTTAGTTTGTCAAAATATTTATCATAAATAGTGTTTTGAAAACGAGGTGTAAACATAAGTGTCAAAATAGAGTGTAAGGGGTACGTGACCCATATATATATATATATATATATTCATTTTTTGAGAAGATGTCTTGAGAATAGTCTATTTGCTTATTCATTTATTTTTATTTTTTTAAAAGAGAATTTTAGAAAAGGATAAATTTTATACATTAAAAAAAGGAGTTTTGAAATTATGAAAAATGACAAAAATACCCATCACCCACTTTTTCTATTCTTGTGTCTTGTGAGTCCAACCTTTTTTTTCTTCTTCCCATTTTGTTGTAGGAATGACTTTGAGTCGCCATCAACCTTGTCAAGTTCATCTATTTTATCCACCTATTTCTTTCATCTTTGGCCACCCGTGTCCTCTAAATCAATTGTTTTATAATCTTTAAAGAATGAAAATATTATTATTATTATTGATGTAAATTATACATAATATGTCAACTAAGGTGGATAGAAATAAATTGGCGAAATAGCATTGCTGATATCCTAAAAATACATATGCATCTTGGTGAATAAAACTAATTAATTAATTAATTTATATGGTATCCAACTGTGACTTTATCATTCTTTAAAATAAATAAATAAATAAATAAAGCTGTGATTTTATTGGTAGGTATGCAGCCCTCTAACCCATGATGGTGAAGTTGCTTTCCTTGTTAATTATATTATTGGGAAAGGCCAAGAAAAAGACTGATGAAGAGAACAAGAGAGGATTTTTCTTCACAACACACACACAAACCCCATGACTGATAGCTTTTGTTTAAGGAAATAAATAACTCTAAGTTGTTTGGATTATGTTGGAACTACACCTTTAATATAATAATAATATAAGCTTTATCATGTTAATAATATATATATATATTGGTTCAGCATGTTAATATTACATTATAATAAAGTTTATTTAACTTTTTCGTACATCTAGGATTTGTTTAACTTATGTATTAGTCTATTCTAATGCTTTATTTTTCTTTATTTTATACAGTGATAGATTGCATGTGTCGTCAATGCAAATAATATGAAAAAGGAACCATATATGTTTATTATATATATATATATGCAATCATTATGTGAAATGAGTTTAACTTTATATATAACTTTATATATATATATATATATATATATATATATATATATAACAAGTGGGGCGGCTTTTAATTTTTAGGGAAACATTAATTTCCATACTGAATGGGATACAAGTGAGGTTCAAAACTTATTATTGTTAAATAAAAATACAAAATATAAAATATATTTCAGTACCTTATAAGTTATGGTTCATGAACCATAACTTAATTTTGTCATGAACCATAATATGCTATAGTTCAGACGGTGTGGTATTTGACCGTCTGAACTATCTAAATGAGTTATAATTAATTATTTTCAAGTCAGTTTCGATTTGGGCATGTTCAAAATTGTCCAACTCAAATTCAACCCATCAGCCTATTTATATATATTGACGAACTATTTCTAAAAAATTACTTAATATATTTTCAAAATACATTTGAAAAATCAAGAAATACTCCTAAGAATCGATACTTCTCTTTCAATTCAGCCTAAGAAATTATCCCAAGCTATTTCTAGAATTTTGTCAACTTCATGACACAAAGCTCTTCGGTGAAGAGGAATGCCATTCATGGAAGGTTATTCCGACTAGCCTCATTTATATGTATAGATGAACTATTAAAAGTTAAAACACCCTCGAAGCAATAAAATAGCTCAGTAAATATTGCATGAACTCAAAGTAAAGCTTCCATGCATTTCCTACTTGCAATCATTTGATTTTTTATTATTATTATGTTTTTTTCATGGAGGGTTATTCCGACTAGCTTTTTCAGCACTAGCACAGACACCCACATTAGAATGGAACAGATAGAAAGTGTCAGAAATCAAAACTGAGACTTCCGATCCTTTTTGAATTTGGTAATTTGATTTCTTTCACTTATAAATTTTTGTGCATTTACCAACTTATTCGGTTCATTTGTTTACATCTACATTGAAAGCTTCAATGTGAAATAATAATGGCCTCTAAATTGAAAACCATCACTATAATCCACCAATAGTTTCTTTGCATCATTAATATTTAATGATGGCCTCTAAATTAATCACTGTTAATTTGGACCGTACCCTGCATACTCAACTTTTTTTTTGTTTATCATCAAAATGCATCACCTTCAATCATTAAGCTGGTGAGACATTTCTCAATGACAAACTGACAACACGCTCTTGCTAAGTTATGTGCTCGACAAGCCTTAATTTCCGACCAAAACTAAGATTTTTGGTCGGAAATTAAGTGAATTGCTCGAATAGCCCAAGTTGGGAACTTGAGTCGTTCTTGACCTGGTCGGTATGTCAACTAGAGCGGATTGTTTTAAATAAATCCACCCATAATTGTTTTAAATAATTAAACATATTCGTACACACATCTACCCCAAATCATGTTTATATGAAACAGAGAATTGGGAAATGAATATTACTTTTCTACCTACTTTTTGCTGATGTGAGTGCTACATATTGTTCTTCAATTATTTTGAATTCCATATATTCTCTCTGTTCAAATATTTTATCTTTCCAAACTTTTCATGTCCTCAAAATCATAATCTCAATGTGTTACTTCCTTTAATACTAATCATAAAAGGGAATCAATTTATGCAGCGTGGTAGTTTCAATGCTTGTTCTGAATGAAGAAAATTACAATTACGCACATCTCGACTAATTCTTAGGGAGCAATCCCATCGTCCACTAGCTGAGATCCAATTAAAGTCAGGACTTATGCCCTATATGAACTAGCCCCACAAGAGTTGATAGCACTTATGTGGTTTCGAACCAGAGACCATGGAGGGAGCAAAACCCCTCACTCTAGGCCTTGACCACTAGGCCAACCCCTTGGGGTTTATGTTGTATATTTTTTACCTTACACAAATCATACGAGTTGATAGCACCCATGAGATTTCGAACCTGAGGGAGCAGACCCTGGATCTGGGCCTTGACCACTAGGCCAACCCTTTGGGGTTTATGTTGTATATTTTTTACCTTACACAAATCACACATCTTTGAAATAAGGTACAACCCCATACTTCTAGAGCACCCTAATTGCTGCTTAATCTTGGAAAAGTGCTCAAAAATGCCCTTTTGAGGTGTGTTTGGACTTTGACCTTCTATATCTAGCACTACGAGTCTATCATGTGTGTTGTGTGTGTTTTTCCTATTGTTTGGATTGCTATGTAGGATATAATAGAACCACATGATTCGTTTTGGATGGTGTTTGATTATAATCAATGTCAAATAACCTAAAATAGAAATTATTATCAAAATATTGCTAGAAAAAAAAAAAGAATCCATGAATGTAAACCCTAAATGAGAGTATAGAGTCACAAACCTAGTATTATGAGCTGATTGTTTGATATATGCTATTTAGTTTGAAACAGGGATATATTAGCAAGGGCACATCGATTTAGCAATTAAGAAAATTTCCTTTTTTTTTTTGGGGGGGGGGCTGGGGGGTACCAAGCCCTACATTCTACCTATGGATAGGTTCCCCTCCCCTCCCCAAAAAACAAAGTTTTTCAATCAAGTTTTAAATCCCAACCCTTCTCTTTATAAGGGAAAGAGACAATAAGAGTAGTGGCAGAGGTGTCACTTAGTTTGGTTTGAAGTAAAATTGGAGTTGAATGGTTGGTTCTGTTAAATTTAAATTGAAATCAATCTAAATTGCACGCAGAACTTAGTGAACCACTGTTGATTAATTTGGCAATTTTTTAAAGTATATCATATCATATGTAATAATAAATGTTTCTATAATATTATAAACTCGGTTTGGTTTAAGTACCTCTCTTAACAAGAAGCCAACCAGACCAAGTTAGTTTAACAAAAAATTAAATTAGAATTAAATTGACTGATTTAATTCGGGTTCAAAATTTAAATTAATGATTAAATCTAAGTTGCACCCTAGCTGGTGCTATGGAAAAGGAATTTGAATGCATTATTATCACTCAATAAATTTGAACAAGATGTATGGATGTATTAATGTTGATCAGTTTTCAAACAATACACACATTTAATTTCATGTGCAAATACAACATATAGATAATGGGACAGGATCCCTTTATTAATACTTTTACAAGTATTTTTACCAGTGGTTTGCAAAATCTCAATGTGGGAATTGTATTTTAAGAAATCCACTGTTTGATTAGATACCCTTCTTATTTATATCATGTCTGCCAAAAATTAAGTTAATAGGACGTTAGTAGCCATTCAATCAGTAAAGTCCGATTTCTAATCAATAAAAGATATCACAATTTTTCACAGTTATGGATGTAGTAGCTCTTAATCTCCGATCGACTTAATATTTTATTGACATGATGTGTATGAGAGAAACATTTAATCCAATGGTGGGTTTCTCAAAATACAACTCCCATGTTGGATTTTACAAACCACTAAAAATAATACGGGTAAAAGTATTGATAAATGGATTAGATAATATAGACTACTCCTAACATTGACCACAAACCATGTAACCTAGGTAATCTCTCTATATTGCAAGGGGCAGATTAAGGGTTCCATCTTCAACCCCATAATTTAAAAAGACTAGGGTAGGGTCTTATAGGGTTGACAAAAAAACTTAGAAGAAGAAAAAAAAAAGAGAAACCCTTTTGGGATGGTTGAAAATGTCATTGATTAGGCAAGTTCTTACAATTCCATAATCCTTTGTGGCTCCAAATTGAATACTATTCTTAGCTCAAAGAAATGAGGAAGGCTCCAAATTTGAGAGTAGAAATGGCGCTTCTGGATTACAACTTCAAGTGATAACACAACATTCTTTTGAAGAGAAAATCCCCAAAATTGATTAGTTGTGCAACACAAGTGTCATACTTTTTTTTTTTTTTTTGTTTTAACCATATACTGTGCCCACATGACCTGTATCCAAGGGTACAATTTCAAGCTATCTTTCTAGACCCTTTCTAATAGCTTCTGTAAAGTTGCCCTTTTGACCCATAATTAAAATACTCCAATAATTGATCAAAAGGTATAAGAAATTAAGGTGATTATACTCAACCTTTTTCAGCTTCTAAAAGTGTACTGAGCACTCTACCATTGACTAGGCTCTCAAGTAATGCATTAAACCACTCTTTATTGAAAAAATACCACTAGAAGGGCAGGCTGGTAGCCTAGTAGCTCCCCCATTATTGATTCAGAACTTTCATTGTCTTAAGGTCCATTATTGTCAGGTGCAAAAGGGGTTCCTGATTTACAGAGTATGAACTTAATTTCATTGTTTTAAAATTTATTATTGTTAGGTGTAGTAATAGAAATTTTGAACTGTGAAATACAAATGCATTGAATTGAATATTAAGAGGTGTCCATTCATATAATATCATAAGTTAAAGATCATATTTAGCCTACTCAGCACTCCTAAAATCTTTCCTTTAACAAGACTAACACTAAATACCTCTTTTATTATCCGGAGGGAGTTACTCCTTTTAGCTAATACATATCCTTATCAGATCCAGCATAGGTTCGAGTCACGACTATGGCAGCCTACTAAGGAGGCAATTCATTTGATCACATAATTGAAGTGAATAATTGTACAGACTTTCTTGTTGATTGTGATATAACATATATTAATTAAAACAAAAAAAAAAAATTTGGTTGAAATTTTTATTTTTAAAAAGTTTGAAATCTTTTTTTCTTATTTTCTCAAAGTGATAGGAAAATATATCAAAGTTCCAAGCACAAAAATTACCTTTCATTATATGAGTGTCGAGTTTTGAATACCTAATTTCTCCCTCATAAAAGAAAGTGTGATACCCTTGAATTACAAGGTAGGTGGTCCAAAATCAACTAATTAAAATGTGCTTTTACAACAATAGTTGAAAGTGACAAAACACCAAAACTAAAGTGTATTGATGAAATTAAATAAAACTAGGTATCCTATCCGAAAAAATACTTAACAGAACCAAAGCTTTGATAATCTCTCGAATTAAATATCATTCGATAACTGATACAGCAAAACACGTCAATTATCATAACATTTGGTATAGAAAAGACGATTAGAGTGCAATTCGATTAACAAAATTCATCATGTAGCTCCCAATGTCAGACAATAAATTTGTTTAAATGAAAATTAAAGCAAAAAAAAAGCACAAAACATAATGCCTTCTAATTAAAAAAATTAATTGGACAATGTTAATGTTGAGAGTTATCCTAATTAATTACTTTCATGACTCTTAAAAAGCAATCAAAATAGATGTACCACTTGTCTGGGCAGCTAAATAATAATGAATGTAGGGTAATGGATGATCCTTAAAAAGGATATCCTCTTCCTCCCTTACTTAATATTTTTAAAGCAATTGGTTGGTCTTAAAATGTGGGGTACAGTGCAAAAATGAAGAAGACATACTCCAGCTTGGGTGTTTATCAGAACCATCTCCTCTTCATTATCCTATGTGGGCTTCTGACAAAAAGGTCGGGGTTTTGTGTGATTGTGTGGTGTCTAGTCTCTTTCCATTATTCGCCGCCCATCCATCATTTTCAGTTTTTCTCACAGAGAGAGAGAGAGAGAGAGAGAGAGGCAGCTGCCCACAGGCTTTAATTAGTGCGTATGCGGTTACCGTGTTACATTGGTCTGGTTAAAAACATAGGAACTGGTTTATTTACAAGTTTTTGGCACATGTAGCATTGCTCTAATTTGATTTTTAAATAAATTAGTTTATAAATTATTTTAAAAAAAAAATTATATTTATATTTTATTTTCTATACAAAGTTGAATAAAGTTGTAAATAAAGTGGACTTACCAAACAGAGATATAATCAAAATTGACTAGACTCACTAAATTTTTTTTTTTTTTCAATCTGTCGGACTTATTTATAGTTGACCAAGTTTTTGTATGTTCCAAACATTTTCTAAAGAAAATCCATCAAAATAGTTCAATCAGTTAAAAATTACATTCTATGAAATGAGAATTAATTTTGGGATCGAACTTTGGTATCATAACTATCGAATGGACGGAAATTACTATCAAAAAACTAAAATGAACAGAAAGAGAGATTGCTGGTAGAAGATTAGGAGGGGTCTTGAAATGGGTCCAACTATGCTCAAGTTGGGTTGAGGAGGCATGTGAGGGAAGGGCCACTTGAAATGATTGGTGTACCATCAGCTAGTGAAATATTTTTGGGGATTGAGTCAATTCATTTTGAGGTGAAGATTTCTGAAAATTTATAATTTTTTTTGGGTATATATATATCCTCAAATTCAATCATAATTCGAATAAAAATGTTCAGATATTGACATTTACTAAGTCATCTCGTATTGTAATTTTTTGTTACATTAAACTTTACATGGATATGAGAAGCTATTTTGCATATTCAAGCAAAGCTTAGAAATTAAATTGTGAATAGAATTACATAGTATTATTATTATTACTCATGTCAAGTCAATTTTTCTTAAAGTTCTTATAACACAATGGCACAATTGTGACATTTAATAAACTTGCAGAGTGGGGTAAGGGCTGAATGGGGTTGGTTTTGGATTGGTAAGGGTTCTCTTTATATTACTAATAATAAAGAAACATTAAAAAATGTCAATATAGCTTTATCTCAAAGGGGAAAATAACTTCCTTTACCGAATCAACAAACCCATAATGAAGTTTATAAAATGTTTTCGATAGTACAAAGCTTTGATAGTTATGGTACCAAAAAAATTCTTACCATCTCAAGTTCGAAAAATAACTGTTGCTAAAGATTCTGATAACTTTTTGGTCAAAAAAGAGAGCGGGTACGGGCTCGCCAACTTATTACATAAAATTAACATCAGAAATAATAATAATAATAATAACAACGACGACGATGATAGTATTAAAATGCATTAGAAATTTCAAATTAATTTGAAAAATATTGAAAATTTACTCATAATTGCAAATTGGGTTTGGGTGGGTTAGGTGTTTCAACTTTTAGGTTATAGGAATAATTAATGTCTTTTCTAAAGTTTTCAGAGCTCATTTGATTGTGACCCTTCATTCTTTGATTCAAGGGCAGAGGACATTATGGCATAGTAAGCATTACTGTAAAGCAATCAAAACATTTTGATTGCTTTAAATGTGCCACAAGTTGTGCAGAACATGCACCACTGAAATCTTATTATGACATAAATTGAAGAAGGAAGGTATATATATGGGCCACTCTTCTAATTTGCGCTGTGGGGGAACAAGGGATCCCTGGCAAACCCACAAGCCCAAACTGGACTGATCCGGCCTTTTGTTCACCCGATTTTTTCTGATTTTTCTTCTTAACCTAAGAGGCTAATCTATTTGGATATTGGAAATTAGAATAAGGAAAAAGAAAGGAAAATGATAAAAATTATTTACAAAAATTTTCTTGTATTTTTCTTTTCTTTCCTTTATATCCAAACAAAGCCTTAACATAGAGTTCGGCGACCCGAAATGCAAAAAAGAAGAAGAAGAGAGTTACTTTATATTTTTAAGAAGGGATAATGTGAGAATCAGTGGACAATTTTGTTATTTTATTAGGAAATAGTACCCAACTTTCTAAAATCAAATAAATATTATGGAGAGGAGATGATGAAATTCGGTTCAAGTTTGGCAAAAACCAATAATTGCAAGCTGAACTAAACAAATTAATTTCTCTTTCCCTTTTGTCACAATCTTGTCAATGTCTTGTCGCTTTAGGCTTCTCATTGAATTTCAAAAAGAATAAAATAAAAAATAAAAAAACAACACAAAAGAAAAAAAAAAAGCTTTAGAAATATTTTTGAGCAATCTTCAATTTTTTTTTTTTTTTTTATATACAAATATTTTGGGCCAGCTTGTGCGTACCAGACTAAATCCTGTACTCTAAACAAGACTTTTAAAACAAAGTTTGTGCTTTGTGATTCGTGGTCCCGGATATTAACAGTTAGTGAGAGTCGAACATGAAATAAAGAGACTTGGTACCCCCTTAATTCTGCTTACTCTGCCACTGAGCTACCCATCCAGGGGTTCAATATTTTCTTTTTTCTTACAATAATTTCAATATCCAAACATAACATAATAATGAGTTTTCTCTTTCATCTTTTATTTTATATATCGATCTGGTTAGCTCTATATCTACCCTCGATAATATTTTCTATGGATTAAAAAAAAAAAAAAAAAACTAATGGATCTACTAGGTGAATTTTAAAGTTAAACATTTAACTAAATAGATTGATTTTTTCACATTTCGTCCTATAAAATACACCATTTGAATAGTACAAAATGTACATTAAAAACACCAATGTACGAGAGAAAGGATCGTGATGGGTAAGGGCACGAGGCAAGGCAAGTGGGCAAGCCTAAAACATTGTAACATCTTTGTCAAGAAAAAGTAAAAAAAAAACAGAACAAAAAAGGAAAAGACAGTGAAAGGATGAAACAGTGAAATAGCCTGACATATTGTCCTATCTTCTCGTGTGTGTGCAGGCTCGTGATCCAATACTATCTGTACCAACGAGAAATCAGGTAAAAAAGCACCAAGGCAGCACAGTGACTTTCACCCTTTTTTTCTCTTTTTTTTTTTTGGCCTCTCTTCTTTTATATAAATGGTCTGTAATAATTTGTAGTGTTTAATCTGATTTGCCACCATATTTACTTGAATATGCACTTAATTTGGTTTATTTTCATAAAAAGAGAAAAAAAAAAAAAAGAGAATATGTACTTAGGTGCCGTTTGGATAAGCTTCCACTTTTCTACTATTTCAATTTTGGAAGTAGAAGTCATTTTTTGATTCGACTATCAATTTTTTAGAAACAAGAAGCACGTTTGGAAGTCTAAATTGCTATAATTTTTTAATGAAGTGAAATCAAATTATAACCCTATAACCCATTATAATTATTATAACCCATTATATATATATATATATATGAGATTTTTTATTTTATTTTTTGTCAAAGGCCTGAAGATAAAGCATGGGAATTAAAGGCAAATCAAAATCATCCAAATTAAATGCCAAGATACTTCGAAGAAGCTTCGTCCGGCCCGTCAACCTATCTCCAGATCTTCGTCTTCTTCAACTCTAAGCAGAGAGGATCAGATCAAAGAGATCTCACAAACCAAAAAAAAAAGATGCAGAAGCAGAAGCAGAAGCAGAAGCAGCACATAGGGAGGTGGGGCGCACTGCTATTTCTCTCCCCATCGTCTCTCTCTCTGCACTCCGATCTCTCGAGCCCCTGATCTCGTCCTCTTTCTCCTTTGCCGGCGTCTACTCATAGTTTAGGAAGGACCCCGTCGCTGCAACAGGGTATCCTCACCGGAATCAAACCCATCATCATCGTCAGAGAGAAAAGTGAGAGGAGAGAAGAAAATGCAGCAGGGGAGAGGAGAGAACACATCGGCACCGGTGATGAAGGTAGCAGTCAAGCGGCACCAGCGACGGAGAGAGAACACAGGGGAGAGAGAGAGAGCTGCTCGTGTGAGGGATGAAGAGGATTGTGAGAAAAAGAAAGGAAAAATTAAAATGGATACTTCACCGAGGATTCGATGCGTAACAGAGGTGTGTGCAAAACTACTTTCTGCTTAAAAAAGTTGTGGAAGCAAGTTTTTTTTGCTTCCTCAAATTCATGAATCACAAGAATTGCTTCCATGTAGTAGGTTGTAGAAGTAGAAGTCGTTTGCCAAACGTACTTTGCTACCAAAACTTCCATTTTTCTACTTTTTTAAGCAAAAAACTGGAAGTCGTAGCTTATCCAAACGCAGCCTTAATAATTCCAATCCAGAGCCATCTTAATGTTTTCTTACATTAATTTCAATATTTGCTTTATTCTTCTTACTGATAAATAACTTTTCGATCTCTTTACCTTATACATGCAAGGCTAATACATGCAAGGCTAATGAGTCTTCCGATCTATTCAAAATTTGTTCACAATCTTGGCATCTTTGTCACAATATTCTTCAAGATATGCATGTCGCATATATATATATATATATATATATATATATATATATATATATATATGAGAATTTAATTGATAATTGTAATACTAGTTATCATAAATAGAGTGTTAATGAATTAACTCATTGATCGATGTGTACTTGAAGAATGAAAACTTATGATAGATTGGGCCTTAATTAGGTTCGAAAACTGAGGACTAACGATAATCACCCAACCAGGGACGTAGCTAGGATTTGTAGCTAGGGTGGGCAAAACTCTAAAAAAATGAAATTTAAGATTTCATCTTTAAAAGTAACATGAAAATTTTCTATTAAAACTAATAAAATATCTATATTTAATGCACAAAAGCACAAAAATGCTTGTAAATGAAACATAAATTATCAAAAAATAATTCATATTAATAAAATATTCACTAATCGATTACAATTGTCCCCTTCAAGTCTTCATTTTTTGAAAGTGTTGTATGATGACCTCATTATCAATGTCATTGAGCATATCTTTCTCAATATATCCAATCAAGCTATCATTCATCAATTGATCGCCCATCCGGTTGCGCAATCGACTCTTCACAATTTTCATTGCAGAAAATGCCTTCTCTACAGTGGCAGTCGCAACAGGGAGGGTAAGTGTCAATATCAAGATCAAGTAAACTAATGGAAACACTATGTTTCGTTTTGTTTCAACCATTTTTTGACCTAAAGCACCAATCTCTTTCAATTGTGAAAAAGTCACTAGAAGAGTGCATATCAACAACATATTTCTCAAGTTGATTGTCAAGCACAGCAAGATCGAATACAGAAATATTTGTTGGATAAAGTGTAGCTAAGTGAATCAATTGTTGTTTGTTAAAAGCAAAAAAAGAATCATTTAGCCTCAAGCATGCCACACTAAGAAGTAATTCAGTATTTGCCTCAGTGAAAACGACTATTAAGCTTAAGAAGTTGCACATCAATGACAGAATAAAATAACTCAACGCGATATTGATGTAGGTTTGTTGTTTTTTAATTTTTTTTTCCAAAATGTCAGGGTGGGCAACCCAAGCTAGCTACGCCATCTATAAATTTCATATTGTCTTAAAGAATTCTATAAGTTGGGTGTAGTATATATTACGGTGATAATTAGAGTTTCCTCTTCTCGTATAGTAGAAACAAAACAATAATTGCTACTCTTCGATCTACATATACATTTATATTTATTTAATTATTTCAAATATATATAATTATAATCTACAAATAGAATCATACTAATTCAGTTTTTATTGTATATACTTGCTTCCATTTAATATTATATTTATTTATTTATACATATAATCAAGTCTACACTAAAAGCAGCAATTGTCCCATGCAGGAGAAAGGAACAAAAAGCAAGCCTCAAACAATGTAGCATGTATGTGACACACTGTCCAAGAAAGAAAAAGAAAAAGAAAAAAAAGGAAGAAGAAGAAGAGAAGAAGAAGAAGAAGAACAAAAAGGAAAAGACAGTAAACTTGGGAAATAGCCTGACAAATTGTCCTTATCTTTCTCTGCATGTGCCGGCTAGCCCGTGATCCAACACCATCAGTACGTACCAACGAGAAATGAGGTGGTTAAATTAAAGCAACGAGGCAGCACAGACATCGACCATCTCCCTTTTCGCTTCTGTTCCTGGTTTGTAATTTGCAATGCTTATTGCTTATTTGCATGAATATATATTCACTTCATTCATATATATATATATATATATATATAATAGAGATTTTTTTAAGTGATTAGATGATTCAATACTCATAAATGCTTGGTTAATTTAGATCTAAATCAGCATTAGCTAACTAGATCATGACTATATATGTACTAGCCTTCTTGTTCACTCATTAATCACTTTTCTCTTTACCTAGAATGCAAGCCTAATGAATTTTCCATTCAAAATTTGTTTGCAATATTGGCACCTAGCTTGTCACATTTATCAAGACATGTGGCATGTTAGTTTTGCTAATTCTATCCGTTCCCATCATCTATGCGACTCTACGATTAAAATTGGATGATATTTTTGAATTTTGAATAGGCTCAGTACCATTAATAAAGAATTATACAAAGTTGGGATTTGTTCGACCTTTGGCTCTTCATATATATATATATATAGGAAAGGCTGGCTCACAATCAAAGAATCGTACTTAATTAGTTTGGATTTGTTCAACTTTTTTGTCTCTTCAATTCTAGAATGAAATTTCAGATACTTTACCACCAAAATTTGGTGGTACCTTTGAATACCGCATGGTCGAATGGAGGTATCATCCAACCTAGCTAGGACCATAGTTAAGACTTTGGATATGTGATATTTCTCTCTCTTTGTTTCGAAGCAAGGAAGGACGAACTTTTGTGATTATGGGAATCTACAAAAAAGCTAGAATAAAATTCAAAACCATCACTTTTAGTTTGAACAAAAGAATATATATCGAGTGTGCAAATTCAAAACCACTGTTTATAATTTGGATCAGGATTCATTTGGAACAATCTTTTGGGATATATAGCATTACTGAAAAGGGGTTTCTTCGATTCATTTGGGATACCTTTTTAGAAAGTTTTTTCGGAATATGTAGCATTTGTGGTCCAATAATACTACTGATATATACTCGAGTCATCAAAACTGACATGCTACCTTTGGTTTCTATAGATTTCCAAATACTTTTCCACCATAACTTCTAAAACCAAGAAGCCATGCCATTACATTGCTGATTGCTATAGCTAGAGGTCCATTCAAATTTTTGGGCACGGCTCTTTTTACATGTATGATTTCAATAAGGGTTTTGGCCATTATTTGATCGAGCTTGTACATGCATGCAGATTGCATGCCCTCATTCTAGAACTTGGACAGCACAAATAATTAATTGTTTGAAATTTTTGGTTTGTATGATTGACTTCCAAAACTTTCCAGAATTTTCAGCCAAATATATTGATCCTAAAATGGCCAACTTTCCTACTCTTTAATCTTTATTCCAAAAAAAATAATAATTAATTGCCAGTTTTCATTCCAATCTCTTTCAATTCACATCAATATATGTTTGAATTGGTCTCAATTGAATGCAGACGTGCCATTAATCGAATCCGATCAAATTAGGCTAGCTTTACGCAACTAGATTCTCTTGCAAACCTGCCAAGGCAGCTTAGGCGATCAAAAATTATATGCTACAATTGAACTTTGACATCTTAACAATCGTGATGAATAGAATTTGCGGTGATTTTATCCATTCATAAGCATTAGTCTAAAGTTAAACCTTAGCGGACAGGATGTTAACTAATAAAAAAACTAATTATAAACTCTCTAGCTGGTCTCTAAGTTAAGATGAGTCTTGGAAATTATATATATATATATATATATATATATATATATATATATATATATTCAATTGCTTTTATTTTTAATATTTCCAGCTGTGGATCCACTACGTAGAAAATGGATGGACAGCCATACGTTCACGCGTTGTTGGATGATGTTGATATATGGTGCATTCAATGCAAATCCTTGTCAATTGAAAAAAACGCCATTGGCGTAAGGAATTTTATTGGATTGTCCTGATTGTGGTAGCCATTTAAGTCCCAACCAATACAAATAATACTACATCGACAATATATTTGAGAACCAAGTTTCACGAATATGATTAAGGTATAATCAGCATGAAAATTTTGATTTTAGAGAGAGAGAGAGAGATGGAGGGTTGGGGGTTTGGATGCAAGTGGGGGGGATTTTGGTGGGTGGTGGAGAATTCTAAAGCACGCCTAGAAATTAGAATGCAACTTTATGAACATGGGGCATGTTCAAAAAGAACATGCGAGTAGAACTCACATCAAGGCGCTTGGTCACTGTGCCCCACACTCACGACCTGCCGTCCACAATCCTCTATCTAGACACACACACACACAGAGATTCCAATGATTATGACAAAAAATTGTTCCATTTTGTGTCATTGAAAAGCGAAGTATGTCCATCTTTATCTAACGCGGCTCTTGTTTTCAAAATTATGAAAATCGAAACCAAATTGTGACTTGTTTTCAATAGGAGAGAAAATAAATAGAATGGGAATCAGAACTTTATGACTTGTCTAAGTTTGAAATTGATCAACATGGTTTGAAACATGATGTTGAGGTTTTTACATGGTAAAATTATATATTCCTATATTTGGGTTATAAGTGATTCCTCCATCTTAATCTCCCTGGCCCAAGATCCTAGCTAGCCTGCTAATTTGGGGTCATATAGCCCATATTTATTCAGGGCTGGCCCTGAGAATCTGGACGCCCTAAGAAAGGGCATAAAATGTGGCTATAATTGTCAATATTTTTTAATACCGCCATAAATTTTTTTTCCAAAGATTTGGAGTTTTGAAGTAATTTATTTCTATTAATTTTTTGGAAACCAAATATAGTCATAAAAGTAAAATAGAAAGAAAAAAAAATCATACTATAGGGATTATACGTTAACGTGACCTTATTTTTCTACAAGAAATTGAAGGCCTAAAGCCATATTTTTTTTGCAAGAATATTCAAATTTTGGGGCCTTATTTTTTTTGCAAGAAATTGGGGGCCTAAAGCCATTACTTTAATGGCTTTAACCCAGGGCCAGCCCTGTATTTATCCTAGCTATAACTCATTTATGGGGTCTCTTTGAATCTCGAAAAGTACAATAAATTTAAAAAATAAAGGAATGATGAAAAATTAAAAATTGATTTCAAATGAAAATTTCTTTTCTTTTTCATCGTTCTTTCTAATATCCTGATCGAGATTAAATGTCAAAAAGATGAATATAATTGTCATATTTTTTTATCACTCAACTCAAATTTTCAGTTTAATGGCCAGTTGGAGGATCCCAAGATCTCGATTAGTCCAGCATTAATCCAAGTGATTCGTCTAACAGCTTGAAAATATTTATATTTATATTTTCATGGTAAACTTTTGTGAGAGGGGACAAGAAGTGGTACATAAAAAGTGGGATAGAAAATTTTCACTCGTCTACATTAGCTCTTCTTAAAATCACTTTTGAAGTTCAAAATTTTATTTGATCTGAGGGTCAGTTTATGTTAGCTTTTTCTAAAATATATATATTACTTTTGGAGAACTATTTCTTCACATATCTCTTTAAATAGAGTTATATTCAAACCATATCTTCACATATCAAAATTTTCATACTAGAAATGAATGTGCTAAAAGTTGGGCTCCTTTAAGTTTTGCTTCAATAACTTTTAGCATAGAAATTTTGCTAATTGTCGTATAACTCCTCAAATTGTTTAAAAGTGATTATCTCTCCATCTCTTAAATCAAGTAAAATTTTGAATTCTAAATATGATTTTAAGAAGAGCTAATCCAAACGGGCCGAAAGATAGAAGGATAATCACTTTTAGACAACTTGATCGAGGAGTGATAGGATGATTGACAAAATTTCCGTACTAGAAGTGATTGGCATGCACAAAAGATAAGAGCCACAAATTAATCATTTCTAGTATGAAAATTTTAATATGTGAAGATATAATTTGAACCCAACTCTGAAAAAATATATGAAAATATAGTTTTTTAAAAGTGATTTTAGAAAAAAATTGAACGCAAACAGGCTTTTAATTACATACTTTTTACATTAATTAACTTCTATTAAAATTTTAAATTTCATTTTTCCTTCTTTAAAGTTTTAAACGGTCCATCCTCTTTATTCTTTCTCTTCGATCAATTATTATGAACTTTTCTTTTTAGGCTCATTTCATTTTCCAATAAAATGAGGAAAAGACATAAACGTGGGTTCTCTTCAATTCGATGAAGAGTATATTATAAGTTCTATCATTGAAAAATTTGCACAACGTTCGTAGGACGAACAAAGCTTGAAGGGCCTATTTGTTGAAAAGCTAGCTAGTCAGCATGGTTTTGAATAATTAATTTACTTATTCTAATTACCAAAGAGCTAGAGACATAATTAATTAAGGTCATTTTCTCTTAATTCCAAAGTGTAATCAGTGAAAACCAATGA
>JAESVK010000506.1:628058-653553 GCA_017140935.1 Hamamelis virginiana | reverse complement strand
AACCAATGAGGTCAGTGCTTAGCGAATCCTCCCAATTGCTTTCAACCCCATTACATTTATTTTGAAACTTGGAAATCATGCAGCAATATTATGCATGCGTGTCATTTTCTTAATCAATCAATCTCTCTCTCTCTCTCTCTGCATGTACATGTCACCTTCCATGAGTGTCCAGGTCACCATCTTTGTGTAATATTATAGTCTAAATTAATAAATAGAATGAAAATGAGAAATTCTACTTGACCCAAAAAAATTTGGCTTATGTTCTCGACCAATACAATTCAAGTTGTCCCACTGCCTAGAAAGAACATTTTTAAAATGTTTTCAATGTTGTTTCAAGAAACAGTGCATTATGTTGGCTATGAGCAAAGGTTTTGGAAGCTTCTTCCTTCTACCCATGTTTGGGAAGCAAGAAAATTGATTTTTATTTTATTTTATAAAATTACTTAGTTTTCAATATTGAGTGAAATTGACTTCCTATATATATATATATATATATATATATATATATATATATATATATATAGATTATAATATCCTCCATTTCATGAGAGGGGACTTCATATATGGCTAGCTGTACATCTATATATCTTCTTTAGTAATGTAGGCTTCAATTAAAACTTTGGAAATTAACTCCCTTTTCCAAAAGTTCAAAATGTTTTTTGCCCATTAATTGTTTTGTTTCTAGTCAATTTTAAATGATGGAAACATTCTGTGGAAATGGATTCATTTTCAGACATGTTTTTCCATCATGTTTGGAGATAAAGTTTCCAGGAAGCTGAGGCTCCCTCCTAAGGAAAGAATTTTCAATACTGTGGTCCAAAAACTAACTTAGTCATATTCTTCCTTGAAGTGGATTGCAACATTTGTTAACTCTTCTCTCTAGGTTTCCTTGTTGTTTTCCTTCTATAGTCACTGCTGCTTTTTAGTAGTCGCACTTGGCAGCTTCCTTTATCACATCCTTTCCCATTTAGCCATTTTTGCTTCCCCAAACTAGTCACTATATATGTTTTGAACCATATATATGTTTGGAATTATCAACTCCATGCAATTTTGTTGTTGAATTAATTGGTAAGAGACTTTACCACATGCTTCCAACATCTGTACTTGGTTACTTTTAGGCATTTTTGCCTATTTGAGTATCATGAATTTCAAAATGTCTACACTCTGTTTGCAACTCGGAAAAATTGAAGGAACTGAAAGAAAAAATAGGGAAAAGTTTTTTTTTTTTTTTTTGATATGTTTGATTGTCAAGAAAGGTAGGAAAAAAAGTGAAATTAAGGAAAAGAAAAGAAATTTGACGGAACTTACTTTTCCTTTGATTCATATATTCCATTGACAGAAAAAGGAAAATAACTCACTTTTGTGCATTTGGTTGTTACGATAAACAATAGAATAGTTGTGAATCCCACAATTAACTCTTTCATGCCGGAAAATATTTTCCAATCCTGCATTTTCGATCGGAAATATATCACGGAAAAGTTAAAACTTTTATTTTCTTTCAGAAACCATATGACATTAACTTCCTCTATTTTAAGTTCTTCTTTAGAGGGAATTCTTTGTGAGGCTTCTCTCCACTTTGGGAGTGAGCTTGCCATTTTTCATATAATTAGAGACATTGTTGGAGCGAAAGCAACAAAAAATGGACAGCCAAGGGTGATTATTATCAATAATCAATAAGCTTTTCTCTCAGCATATATGAAGCACCATCATGTAAGGGAGTGTATGTTTTAATGGGCCATAATTAAGCCCAACATCGGAAGTTAGGATGTTGCCATGAAATTGGAAGTTAGGGCTTTGGGGTGTGGAGACGAATTATCTCAGAATTAAAATGGAATTGAGGGTATTTTAGAAAGTTTGTGAGGTTTAATTATTAAATTTTGGAGTTTAAATAGCAATGGAGTATGGACATCAACTAATGAATTTGCAATATCCCCTCCCTAGACATGGCTCATCCAAATCTTACGCTCTTGTAATTTTAGGTTAGTAAGTGGCATTGGGACCAATTACTATCAAGAAAAGCCCAATATCGTTCAGGTCCAGATGTGATAACTCAAGTTGAGGTACCTAAATTTTGGGGCCCATAATAGATCAAGGGGAAAGCAATGTCACATTCTGGGAAACCCATACAGTAATCGGGCTTTGATTCTTTGCCCAACCAATTCTGTGACTCGTATAAGATAAAAATTTGAATCCTTACCTGCGAGAGCTTCTGGAGTACTCTGTTCTTGCAACAAAAAGAGTTCTTACAATACAAGTGTTGAACCCAAACAATACCCATAAATAAAAGAAGTTAGACTCTTCATTCTATGCTTATGTATCAGGGAAGATAACTTCCAATGTCTAAAGATGCACAATAGCAATGACTCTTCACTCTCTTGGATGGTTCTTTCTCTACTAATCTGGACTCTGAAAGTGAAATCATTATAACAAAAGTACAGAAAACAAGTTTAAAGTTAAAATGGGAATACACATCACAATTTGCCATGCACCCGCCCCGCTCCGACACGCCACCCGCGAATACAAGCTCTCTGGTGGGTGGGGTCTGGTGGAGATGAAGCATATTTTGCGGATGGGGTCGGGTGGCGGGTAACCTTGGGTCATTGCTGCCTATTAGAGGGATTTAATGTTAATGGTCTAGAGAGATTGAAACTTGGTACAAACTTGTTGCATTTTGAATCATCCAATTTAGAGTTAAACCTAAGGATATATAATTATTTAAAGTTTGCAAAATAAATATTGATAAAAGTACAGAAAATGAGTTTTATTTTAGGGCGAATTGAATGGAGGAGGTTAAAGAACCAATTCAGTGAGCCATGTCACGGTTTTCATTTGTTATTGATTCTTTGATTGAAAAAATTAACAAACTTTTATTGTTTTGATTGAATTTTTTTTTGTTTAAGCATCAAATTAAACTTCTTAAAGTACAGGATACTAAAGCATATTCAACCCTTAAACGTTTTATTTTAATTATATTTATAATATTTGATTCCTTCTAACTATCTTTTCATAAAAGTTTAGTCATCTAACTAGTATATATGTATATACACTGTCATTCTCATCTAGTTAACATATGCTTATATAAGTTATACCAGTATGAAGGCCAATAGACGATTGTAGGATGCATATTTTGAAAAACTGACCGTTGGATTAGATATTGTACTTATGGATGTCAGGCATGTCAAAAGTCACGGTGATCTAATGTTAGAATTTCAAAATATAATTATGAAAAATTGTGATTTTTGGTGTGTCTGACATATATAAGTACAATATCTAATCTAACAGTCAGTTTTTTAAAATATCATCAATTGACTTTATGCTGACATGAGCTTATATAAATATATGCGGACTTGATTATATATATATATATATATATATATATATATATACACACACCAAACTACCATTTTTTTTCTATTATTTTTCTTTTGGAAACATTATTAAAAAAATCCTATTAAAATGTGGCTGATAAATCTCTATGTGCTACTGTCTGTCACCCAAAAAAAAGAAAAGAAACAAAACAAAACAAAACAAAATTTATTTAGAAGGAAAATACAGAGGATCATCAAATCCACCTTTCAGAACTCTTTACGTATCTAAAATCTGAACAATCCTCACTCTCTTAAAAGTTAAAACCCTGTTACTTTTCCCGCCAAAACAGATGCTCTATTCTCTGTTTCATGTCACTCCTGCCTTAACCGCCACCCCATTCCAATCCCAAACCGTAATTTTCAAATTTCAACCCAAAACCCCTTTCCACACCATCCATTTACCGCCACATCCATCTCTTCCTCAATTTTGTGCCAAAAAACTTTATGGGTCTCAAAGAATTTTTGTGGGTACTTCGTGTTCGACTTCATCAGTTTCAGAGTCGGCGGCTGAGGATGATTTTGATGTCGAATTGGGCCGCCTATTGGCGCTATTGCCGGAGGAGATGCGGCGGAGGGTGAACGAGCACCCGGAGCTCCACCAATTGATTGAAGTGGTTATGGATTTGGGTCGAAAGCCGTTGGCAAGGTTTCCATCCGGCGACTTTGTCTTGTTGGATTATCCTATCACGTTCGATGATCTTGAACATGCTACTTCTCAGGTAAGTGTGATTCTTGCTTATTTCCGGCTTGATTAATTGGGTTTTTTTGTTTGTTTGAATAAGATAGGCATCCTAGGTCTATGGTTTGAATTGTAACATATATGGAAAGGATAGAGAATGATTTTTTTAACTGATAATGCTAAAAAGTAAAAACTTATTCGAACTAAAGCGTATTGGGTATTTTTGAAACTGGAAACATGCCAATATTGAAGTTCACATGTAATAACGTTCTAAATGCAAAGAGAATTCTAATTTTGACCATTTTAAGTACCCATTGATGTTGGGTTTGTGCTTGGAGAGTAGAGATCTCGGTACTTACCTAATGTAACCAGAATTTCATATTAACAATCAGGCACAGTCACACAAATTTGAAGCTTCGTACACATATCTCATATCCATGTTCATGAGATGGCTTGTTGGTAAGGTCACCATGGTATCATGAGACACCCTTTTATTCAGGAAAAAAAAAAAAATCTTACTACTTTCTATAATATTTTGTTTGGGATTGTTCATAAAAAAAATAAAAAAAAATAAAAAAATAAAAAAGATTTTGTTCGGGATTTATTCTTACAGATGTAATTTTAAAGCTTAAAGATCTTAAGGGTGTTGATCAGATGTGAAAACTTGAAGTAGATTGGTTTAAATCAGGAAAAGTCAAATGATAGAGAGGAAGAAAATTTTATTTTTTAACCGATCCAGTCTAAATGGGTCTTGAAGCTTATAAGAGTTTGAACTTTGTTTGATCACTATTCATATCTTAATGCTTCTTAGAGATACAGAACCGAAAGTATAAAGTACTGTTTTCCTTTATTCATGTATTTCTTCGCACTTTATCTTTTCAGAGTTTACATCTTCGTTACTGTTGAGCTCCAAGCCCACAACCATCCCATTTTTTCAAAGTAAATTATTATTACTCCCTCCATCCCAATTTATGTGCATACATTGACTAAACACACAGTTTAAGAAATACAATGATTGCTTTGACTTTCTTATATTTTTAAGTTTGTGTTCCAATTTTACCCTTCTAAAAGAAATGATCATTCTCCAAATTCTTTGATAAAGGGGTATAATGGGAAATTCATTATAATTTTTAATTTGAAAAATAAAAGTGATCACATATTTTGGGACATCCCAAATGGAAAGGTGATCACATAAATTGGGACGGAGGGAGTATTATTTTTTATGATGGATGATAGTGAAAAATCATATTCACCACTTACTTGAATCTCATATTACAGGTTGGTGACTTTGCAATTGACAATCGAGCAGGTATCAGCAGGACATTACACCGCATTAGTGCCATCAGGAATCGGAAGGGTGCAATTATTGGTTTGACTTGTCGTGTTGGTCGGGCAATATCAGGAAGTGCTAGTTTGTTGCGAGATTTGGTTAAAGATGGGGCTTCTTTGTTGCTCATTGGACCTCCAGGGGTAGGAAAAACTACAATCATCAGGTTAGTCATTCTTGATTTTGGGACAGTTGTTATGCTTGCATTGGTAGCACCTTTTTGTTTTTATTTATTTATTCTTTCTTTGTATTCAGTTTGGTTCATACTAGAACATCAGAACATTACCTTTGAATTTTCCTCTTTTATGGATGCATGTGAATCCTTCAGTTTTATGACTTGTGTGTGTTGGCCAATTTTGGCTTAGTGGTTCTTTGAAGCCTATGTGAACTGTAGGGGGCCATTGTTGGCCATCTTAAGTGTGTTAAGCCAAAAGGATTGTGTGGACCCATATAGCTTTCAGTTAATTACAAAGCCACAGGATGTTTTCTCTCATCTAATGTAAAAGGCCCACATTTCTCCTTGTATGTGGGCTCATGAAGCCTTCTTTTTCAAGTGGAGGCAATTATTATGAAGGGTAGAAACACTTAAAGAACCAGTAAGTAAAGGGCAGTCGATAGCTGTATTATTTTCTTCATAAGTGATCATGTTTGGCAAACTAATAAAGATTCTTAACACCATTTATTTTCAGTGGGTTGGCAAATCAGGGTAAATTATTCCCATTTTTAGATTGGTTAGTAATTTACACCTTTTTATATTTCTAAGGTATCATTTAAATAAATTTTCTATATGATTAACTATTGGCTAGGGCCCCTAGTTTTTAGTCGATTTTGACCCATTTATTATCTGGTCAGGTTTGAGCTTATGATTGCATTAGATCTAAAGGTTGACTTGAACCCACCAACCCACCCTAATGAAATGGGATCAGTTCTGCTTCCAAAATCAATCCATTGGAATTTAGCATGATGATTTCTTAATTATGTTTAGATTTTTTAAAATGAATGAAAGGTTAATTGTTTCTAATAGGATCAGTTTGGAGAGTTGGTCTGGGTTAAGCAATTTCTAACGCTCATCAATTTAATTCAACTTGAACATGACCCATTCCCATCATTAAGTACAGTAAAGTAGATTTGGCATCAATTTGAAAAAAAAAGAAAAGAAGTCTATTACCTATTATTGGTCCCGTCAAATCTGTTGAGAATAAATCCACAAGAAAAAATAAACACCCAAGATATTAAGCACAAGAAGAAAAATAGCAAACACACAATAAAGAACACAAGGAATTTTTACGTGGTTCGGCTAAATTGCCTACGTCCACGGGAGTGAGAGTCTTCTTCATTATGAGAGAAAATGAGTACAATGGTACATGAATTCAAATATTGGATTATACCCCAAACCCAAGTCCCTTGAACCCAAGTACACCCCACTCAACTCATACTCTCAATACCCATTGGAAAAACTCAACATGATGCACCACTCACTAACACCAACTCTGGAGCTCTCTCCTCACGAGCTCACCCTTAGGTGTTACATTGTGGTTCACTCTCCTCTTTTTCTCTTGCCTCACACCATAGAGAGGCAGAGAATCAATGGTTGAGAAATCCGAACATAAAGGAAAGTTGACAGCAAAAAAAAAAAAAACAGAAATAGGAAAAAACAAACATACAAATAGAACACTAAATATTTACATAAAGGGAAGTTGAAGCAAAAAAAAAAAACCCACGCACAGAGACACGAGATTCATATCAAATGTCACCATAGGAATCAATGTTTCAAACAAAACCTCATATGGGAAAGAAAAATTATGCCAAAGAGATCAGATAAAAGGAATGAGAGCTTCAACGGTGGCTTACCAAGTGGGTTTCACACCGGCGAGTAGCTTGCCTGTTGAACTTTCGTGGCCGTTAGGGATCAGATTCCGTGGCTGCTTCAACAATAGAGAGGCAGATAATCAATGGAAAGGCAGAGAATCAATTGTTGAGTTCTATTGTCGCCGGAATGAGAAAGATGGGGAGAGAGAGAGAGAATGAGTTGGGGAGAGAGAGAGAATTCGTATCACTTTTATTTGGTGTTTCCAAATAGACACCATGCAAAGGATATGGACGATGTATCAGATAAGAATTATCAGTTTGAAATGAATTCGTATTTGATGTGGAGTCTCTTATCTTAGTTTGAAATGAATTCGTATATGATGTCGAGTTATCTTAATTTAAATTCGTATTTGATGTGGAGTCTCTTATCTTAGTTTGAGAATTCATATCTGATGTGGAGTTATCTTAATTTAAATTATTTGGGAATGGGAGAATTCGTATCTGATGTGGAGTTATCTTAATTTAAATTATTTGAGAATGGGAGTAGAAAATGGGAGAAGCAATGTGGGAGTGCCACGTAGGACAAACGAACTGCTCTATATATAATAAGAAAGTACAGATGTATGGCAGCCACACAATTAGAGCCGTGCACCTCCTTCCATGCAAGCAATTACCATCACATGCATTTAGGAAATAGACATTGCAGCCATTGGAACAATCACCATCCAACAGCCACACAACAAGCATATAAAACTTTGATTTTCCATGCACACTCACACGGCTTCATCAAGGTGCAGTTGGAGCCTTCCCCATGCAAGCACATATTGGAAACCAAAAAGACTCTCATAACCCATGCATGAGCTTAGAAAAAACAAGAGAAATTAAATTGCCCCTTAATTGGTTCTCTTGCAACCATGGAATACCAACTCTAGTTTCAAAGAGAATTTGACCAAAGCAATTAATTTTCCAATAAAAAATTTGATCATCCACTTTGGGTGGATTCCCAACAATCACCCCCTCCACCTAACAAGGGATGAAAATGCCATGGGAACACCCCCACCCCAAGATGCCCCGCACTCCATCCATTGGAGTGCCATTTAGTCAGTGCCTCACTGCCTCTACGCATCACCCCCTTGATGCATGCAGCCTGCACGCCCCTGGAATTGCACCTCGTCCATGTTACGGATCTCCTTTAACCCGAGATTCCCCCTTTGGTATATGGATCTCCTTTAACTCGAGATTCCCTATTGGTATGCATGTGGATCTCCTTTAACCCGAGATTCCCTATTGGTATATGGATCTCCTTTAACCCGAGATTCCCTATTGGTATGTGGCAACCAAACACCCATAAAGCTCTCTTCTCACGAGCTCCCTCTTGGATGCTGACATATTATTTTGTTTGCGCTCCCATTGGAACTCTCCACAAGCTCTCCTTGAGCTACCCACGAGTTCACCTTGGAGCTACCCATAAGCTTTCTCCACACGCCCTTGTGCTTCCACGAAAGCTACATACAAATTTTTTTTTTCTCGCCATTTAATTGTTGTGTGATGCCCTTGTGCTTCAACCAAAGCTCTGATACCACTTGTTGAGAATAAATCCACAAGAAAAAATAAACACCCAAGATATTAAGCACAAGAAGAAAAATAGCAAACACACAATAAAGAACACAAGGAATTTTTACGTGGTTCGGCTAAATTGCCTACATCCACGGGAGTGAGAGTTTTCTTCATTATGAGAGAAAATGAGTACAATGGTACATGAATTCAAATATTAGATTATACCCCAAACCCAAGTCCCTTGAACCCAAGTACACCCCACTCAACTCGTACTCTCAATACCCATTGGAAGAACTCAACATGATGCACCACTCACTAACACCAACTTTGGAGCTCTCCCTTAGGTGTTACATTGTGGCTCACTCTCCTCTTTTTCTCTTGCCTCACACCATATATATATATATATATATATATATATATATAACAATATATGGCAGCCACAATTAGAGCCATGCACCTCCTTCCATGCAAGCAATTACCATCACATGCATTTAGGAAATAGACATTGCAGCCATTGGAACAATCACCATCCAACAGCCACACAACAAGCATAAAAAACTTTGATTTCCCATGCACACTCACACGGCTTCATCAAGGTGCAGTTGGAGCCTTCCCCATGCAAGCACATATTGGAAACTAAAAAGACTTTCTCATAACCCATGCATGAGCTTAGAAAAAACAAGAGAAATTAAATTGCCCCTTAATTGGTTCTCTTGCAACCATGCAATACCAACTCTAGTTTCAAATAGAATTTGACCAAAGCAATTAATTTCCCAATAAAAAATTTGATCATCCACTTTGGGTGGATTCCCAACAATCACCGTTCTTTGAGGGGTGACTTGGGTACGGTTCTAACTTTCGATACCGCACAAAACTCTCAAGATTTGAACCTACACATTTGCAGTTGACAGCCTGGGACTTTTACCATTGCACCAGACAATGTAATAAATCAAACTCAAGATTTGGAAAATACCATGCTTAATTAAAGAATTACAAGTCATGCAAATTGTGTTATTTCAAACTCCTTGGGAGTTTTGAAATTGCTGGATTTGCGTATAAAGACCACCATAATTTAGTGAAATTTCAGGATTAATGAGATTCACGTGTTAAAACCTGTGAAAAGAGTGCCGCCTATGATATTCTAGTGTACAGTTATGTTATACATTGTAAGTTAAAACAAATTTGGGTTAATTCTGAAGCAATTTAGTGTCATTGTGTCAAACTGACAGATCATACAGTCAACCAATATAAATTTTTGTTCCCTTGAACTTTTCATATTTATTACACATTTATTCGTTCATATAATCTGTTCTAATTTTGCAATGGTACATTCTTTAATATTGCCTGAAATATCTCGTATCTCTTCACATTTTTCACAAATTCTCAAAATAAAAATAAAAACTGAACGAACAAGCAAACTTAAATTCAAGATGTGTGATTTTTATTTCCAAGAGCATGGGATTTCCTAGAAAAACGGAATATAGATCCTCAGGGTCAAGCCTTGTTTGTTAGATTTTGTATTCCTTACTGGGGAGAAACTATCTTTTAATAGTTCCATTCTTGTGTGCTCCAACAATGGCCTAGAAATTGTAAAAATGAATGGTCTGGGCATATAACTGAATCTTTTATATGGTTTTTTATTTTATCATCTGGTTTTTTCCCATCTTTTGGACTGACATTCGTATCATTCTTGAAAATGCAGTTTTCAGGCTATTCATAGGTGCATCAATCTAATCGTAGTGATAATGTATTCCAATTTTTGGTAGGGAAATAGCTCGGATGCTGGCAAATGACTACAAGAAACGTGTTATGATTGTAGACACCTCCAATGAGATAGGTGGAGATGGTGATATTCCTCATGCAGGAATAGGTAGTGCCCGGCGAATGCAGGTTCCCAACTCTGACATGCAACACAAGGTATGATCTGGAATTCCAATATGATTATCCATCTTCTGTATCTTCAACAGAAAAATGCAAATGACTGTATTTTTAAGAAAGATGCAAGTGTAGACTCTGCTCTACGTAGAAAGAAAGTGAATAATATAGACCCTTCGCTCAAACTATATGTTTGTTTTTCTTGGTGGAGAAGATAAGCTATGTGGATGGATACTTTTATAAGAAGTGAGATTCTGGAGAGGCATGCCACTTAAAATAGTTGTTAGATTAGTGATTTCTTCTACAAACTTTTAAATGATTTAAAATGCACGTGGTTGCAAGAAACTCTATCCTTAGGAAACAATGCCCTTCCTGGTATTCAGATAACACTTCACAATAACTTTGATTATTACCCGTATAGTATGCAGATGATGATAAACAATCACCATCGAGACCATCTGATAGGAAATCTGTAACATTACTAATCATGATTTTGGATATTGGATGTATATTGTTTAGATTGATACATATTTGTGTCGATGGGTACTGATAGAGATATCAAACGCGTCTCCAATATAAGCCCGATATACATGGTAGTTCAATTGCTATGTTTTGATTTGATTACTTATATAGTAAATTTGAAAACTGGTTAAGAAAAAAAAAACCATATTTCCCTTATCTGTTTATATAATTAAGCATATTAATATTTTAATTTTATTTTGTTAAATATAATTGTATGTCTAGTTATAGATAACATGTGTGCTCAATATGCTCATGTTGTTATTTAAAGAAACAATATTTTTGCATTGCACATGAGAACGATTGCTCAAGTATGTGATTTTATGGTGGAATTTGGGAATATTAAAGCGTGAGTAGTGCATGGATACTGATGTAGCTCATACAAGTTCAGATGATTAATAGCATTCAGTCTACTTGATTTGTTTTGGCAAGGGGAATAATTGGGTTTAGTCACTGCTATTTAAATGCTTCATTGCACATCAGCATCTTTTCTAGGAGTGGTCATTCATGCTACTGATAAAAGCTCTGTATCTTAGTTCATTTTATGTTTTTATTTATTGGTTTAGCATTTGTGTGGGATGCTCATGCTTTTAATTTTATTATCTAGGTCTTGATTGAAGCAGTTGAAAATCATATGCCTCAAGTGATTGTAATTGATGAAATTGGCACAAAACTTGAAGCAATGGCTGCAAGCACGATTGCTCAACGTGGAATTCAGCTAGTTGCCACTGCCCATGGAGTAACAATTGAGAATTTGATAATGAACCCTTCATTAGAGATGCTTGTTGGAGGAATACAGGTGAGAGTTATTTCATTCATATCTGTAATTGGTTTGTGCATTTAGGACAGATGGATAGGCTTAACTTTTCTGTCATAGTCTATGTAACAAGATTTTCACAGGTATTTTTGCTTGAATACAAGGTTTTCACTATGACAACCTTATGGTGGTGTTGGTGTCTGGCATGCATAAGCACCAGTATGTCTGACTTGGAAGAAAATGCTACTTATGAGTGTCCTTGCTATGTACACTTTAATTGAAGGATATAGAGATACTTTGGTTGATTAACTAGTTAATGCCAGAAAAGAACATATTTTATAATTTAATATCCTAAACTACCATTGGCATGACACTTGAAGCAATGGTTGTGTGCATGGTTGCATGGTCTGGAATCAACCAATTACTACTGCTCATGAAGTAACAATTGAGAATCTCAGAAGGCCATTCAGTTGAAGTGAGGTTTGAATTGACATATGCATTATTTCTCAAATAAATTTTCTTCTGCATTTGGGACATTGAAAAAAAAAAATCACTTTCTTCTTCATAAAAAAAAAAAAAAAAAAAAATCCTCTTTTCCAGGAAAGACTCCACCACTTGAACCTTGTTAAAAAGTATAATGATCTTTTACCGAGAAAGTTCCAGAAGGTGACCTCTTCTTCCTCATAGTATCCTCTCTACCCCTCTCAACCTCCACCACCTGATGCTTTTCTAAAAGCAATGTTTCTTCCTTTAGTTGCCAATCATAAAAGCACCTAATGAAAGTAGAACTTGATATCATTCTCCATTTGTCCATTCAATATAGTCAGACACAAAAGCCTCCTTGTTACAAACAATGGCCCAGAGATGGGGAAATTCTCCTTCTAAAGTCCTACTGCCACACCAAACATCTTTCCAATTCTGCACTTTTTTTCCATCCTTGACCCTAAAAAGCCAAACATTCTTCTTCTTCATTTTTTTCAGAGTGTGACACTAGGGGATGAAGAGGCAAGTCGGAGGGGTGTCCAGAAGACAGTGCTGGAGAGAAAAGGACCATCAACATTTAGTTGCGGTGTGGAGATAATTTCAAAGACTGAGTTGCGAGTCCACCGTAGCTTAGAAGCAACAGTGGATGCTGTTCTTTCTGGTACATATTTCTTCCTATTTAGAAAAAGCCATATTCTTTTTCTTTTTCTTTTTTTCACTTGCAATTTCTTTAGTTTGTTGATTATATTGTGGTGATAGGATGTTGGTGAATTTGTTCTTATTGTTTTGCCTGTTATTCCTTTTCTGCTGGTAAAGGTCGACCCCCAAATGTTGAAGTCCGCAAGATAAACTCTCAGGGATTGGAAGAAATTTTACAGAGAGATTCTTTCATTCACAATTCCTCTCACAACAAAAATGAAATGATATTTGAAGATGTTCGAGAGATGAACGATGAAAGAGCTAGCCATAATGAATTAATTTCTGAGTCTCCGCCAAACATGGGAGAGAATTCTTATGAAGATGGGGCAACCCTTCACCTATATGTTTATGGGGTATGACATTATCAAATTGCAATATTTTGTCAGATAGATGCAATCAATATTGTTCTTATACCATCAAAATTAATTTGTCATTTATTGTCTTATAATATTTAATTTTTGATCTATCTGAAAAGGACGGTTGGAATACAACTGCTACTCTGCCTATTTTTCCCTTGTTTTTGTAGGACATCATAAGTGAGTCTCTTTTGAATCAGAATATTTTATGTTACATACCACTTGATGTAGTAATTTCGTACCCTTAACAAGAATATTGACACAGATGTCAGAATCCAACACATATATGTGGCACATAATGCATCTAGCTCAAAACAAAATGAATTATGAATGGCGTGGGTGTTGATAATGGAAACTGGGCCAAACGTGCGATTGCATTGGCGTCCAACTCGGCAAAAACTATTCTAAATTAGGATCATTCTTGTTGTGTAGTGGACTTCTTTTAGTCAAGCTTCTATACCTGGAGGAATTTTTTATTGAAACCTCCATATCCAGCCTTTTCTTGAAGAGTGACACAAAGAAGCGATCAATATATAAAAGATGTCACTTTCCTTCTTTTTGATGTTCTTTAGAATTTTTGTTAACAAATATTGTGTTGTAAAGAAGATGTTAGTTCATTAAACAATTTCCTTGAACAATTTCTTCCTAATTCCCTGTGCAGTCTAATATAGGGAAATTCGCCAGAATTTTGTCACAAAGTGTTTTTTTGTGTGTGTGTGTGTGTGAGAGAGAGAGAGAGAGAGAGTTGAAATAGTGCTAACTTTTCCAGTTGAATATTCAAATAAAACTTTCAAAATGCTTCATTGGTCCCATCACCCAAGTTCCTTGCAAAGTACCTCTGTTTACAGACGGATTTGCAAAGACATGCAAGAATGACCATCTTACATAGTGCTTACCTCTTCTTCTTCAAATTTTTTTCTTCTTTTTAAATTTTACTTATTTTAAAAGATACATATCAGAAATAAAATTAATTCCTACAAATCAAGTGGTCTTCCTTCCAATTATTTATACTTGTTATCATGTTCTTGGTTTTAGATTTATTAAGTTATCTCTAGTTTACATGAAATGCTAAGTTTAGTGGGATTTCAATATTCTCAAGTCTTTTCTATGAGATTATTTACATTTACAACTTTTGCACTTTTACTGGCTAATGCAGTTAGGTAGTTACGGGATCTCTATTTTCTTTTTCTAAGTGTGCGGGCGTGTGTGTGTGTGTTTTTTGTTTTTTTTTTTTTTAACTCAAAATTTTGTACCTCCAAAAGATTGAGGCATAGGCATGAAAACTGAAAGTTAATTCTACTTTCCAGCTAAAGCTCAGTAATCTTGATTGTAGGAACTTGCAGTAGTAATGCATATTAAAAAAAAACTATGGGATATGGAACTTATAAGTGAAAAGTTATTCTAGATTCTGGAGGCAAGTGTGATACAAGGGATTAAACAGTTGAAAATGGATGCTGCTGTTCAATTAACTGATAATATCAGCGAAGCAGATGCTTTACTTGCTTTGCAGTCCAAGCTCAAGAAGAATTCCCGTATTCAAGCAGCTGCTAAATCTCATGATATACCCATTTATGTGACAAAGGTAATTAATTTCATTTATTTTATTAGCCTCAGTAGTCCCTGTTCACTGTCAATATTTTCACCTTAAAATGTTATATTTTTCTTGTAGACATGCTCATTGGTGCAGTTAACGAAGGCCATACAGGCATTAATGAATGATCATATAGATAAATTGAAAGATTTTGGATCAGAAGACAAGATGAATTTGTCAGAGAAGATTGATGCCTTAGAGGTGAAATTTTTTTTTTTTTTCTTTTTATTTTTTTCTTTAGCATGTTTGTCAGTGCTTATGCAGGCTCATGATAACCATCTACCTCTATTCTATACCCATTATAGGGATGACAATGAGCTGAGCTAACCCTAGCCTACTATCTGGGTATATGAACCATATGAACCATTTTGAAACTAAAGCTCAAACCTGAAAAATAAGTTGATAGTTATAAGGTATGGTTTGAACTTAATGAACCATCCTTAAAACTGTGGGGCATCTAACGAGCCTTGCAGTTTCAACTCAAGCTTGTGCCTTGGTGAGCCAACGACCTAGCTTGGCTTGTTCACAGCCCTAATCCTTTAAATTTTCTTTGACAAGACTTTGATGTGTCTCTATATCAATACGGCTGTGGCACTTATTTTGGATATGAGTCTATGGTCATCCAAATGTGTTATGCTTGAAAATTTGAACAAAAGAAGTTTTTTGTAAAATATTTGAAAATATAAATTACATTGAGAACATGAAATGAAATTTTCATTTGAGACCACAAAGTGGGGAATGGTTCAGATTGATGACTCAGATATCTCTTGGAGAGGCAATTTTAGGAACCTCAGCTCAATTATCTATAAGGAGGAAGAGATTAAACAGGATGTTTTCCACTAGGCTTGTGTGAATCCTTTTTGCTTTGATGAAAATATATTATGACCTGTCAACAGAGAAAAAGAAAATGACAGTATTAAGAAAGGGCGGGAATTATGTTGTTGACTCCACATAGTTACTTTTTACCTCTGGCTGCACTTCATCTAGATTGTGATGACTATGTTCAATAAACTGCCATTCCATTCATTTCCATTAAGTTCTCATTTTACAGGAGGCAAGAATAGCCATTGAGCAAGTAGTAATCCCAAAAGGGGAACCTGTGGAGCTACTCCCAAGGCATTCCTACATTATGTCTCTTCAGATAGATCTCATTCGAAAGTACCAGCTACAATCAGAGAGAGTTGGTACAGAGCCAGATGTACGACTTCGTATCCTTCCATTACAGATACGAATGGACGAAGACAGGCACACTAGCGACACTATTGACGAAGATAGTGAATTTGACGACTTTGTAAGCGCCAACGGTGACACAAATGGTTCTCTCTACATTGTGGACAGGTTACCTCTCCTGTCTGACTAGTCTGTCGATGTTGTAGAAAGTGTATTATTTACATTATGTCGCCTTCTTTCATGTAGCTGCATTTCAACAACTTGCTGTGGGGTTTTTTCACCCTGCTTGATTTTGTATATTGCCAGGGTGCCTTCGGTTCTGTATTACAGTAATCATCTAGAATATTTAAAACCTTTCTAGAAAACTAATATTGAAATATCAAAATGATTTGGTGACCAAATTGATGTAGCAGTTTACATTTTATTTCACTTATGAGTCTCATCTTCTACATTTTCTGTTCATGATTAGCAAGAAAAAGGGGAAGATGAAAAGACAAGATGTAATCACATGGTGTTTTGGATCACTTAATTATAAAGAAACTTGCGAAAAATGTAACATAACAATTTAAAATCAATTTGATGGTTGTACCAATTTATTCCTACTAGTTATGAGCAAAAATTTTGGCTTCTTCACATAACAATACATCAATCTTGAAAGGAAATATCATTATTACTAGAGCTAATTACCTCAAAAAGTCCTCCATTATATTACACAACTTAAATAGACTTAAACCCTAATTACTTAGGGTTGATTACATCATTCCTTTTTCACAGTTCAGCTTTATCGGATCATATCCTTGAATCAATGTCAATCATGGCTTCAACTCACATTATCTTTGGCCTTCCTCCAATTTTCATGCCACCTTCAAGTAAAACCAAAGTACTTTTTTTGGTGCATTCAATGAAAATTTATTCCAGGTGACAAGTGTACACATCTCCGAAGACACAAACCTCTCCTCTCATGCTGTTGCAAGATGTCTTGGAGGGCGTATACACCTCGTCCGTGAAATAATTTCTTGCATTCAATAGTCTTTCATGCATATTACCAAAATCATCTCGGCCAACCTTCCTTTATTTTCTCCTCGATTGGTGCCACTTTTAACTTCTCATGAATGCATTCAAAATTTATTCAACTTTTTATTATAATGCTACTCATCTAGTCATCTACCTTAATATCCTCGTTTTTGTTTTACTCATTTTTAAAAACGCATTTCTTAATTGCCCTAGATTAATTCGAGCATCTCTTCATTAATTATAATATTACTATTAAAATTAAGATAGAAGTGGGTACTGGACAAAAAAATAGTTTGGTGCTTTTAATTTTGTATTAGGAAAGTATAGATTCTTTAATCACACAACTCGTGTGCATTTGTCTGGTTGATTATGGTGAGCCAACTAATCAGTATCATCAATTAATAAACTTGAAAGCCACTTAAATTACCCAACAAAGCTTAATTAATTATATTCTTTCGAATGCATTACATCCAATGATAGATTTCTGGATTAGTTTATTGCTATGATGATATTAATTAATTAAGATTAGTGGCCCAAAACCAAGTTTAATTTCAGTTCGTCGTGTCGGATTATACACACTTTGGTGCCCACTAACAACCTTAGGAGTATGAAAGTGCTTATATATCTTTTAAGCACTAACTATATTAATTAACACTTGATTTAGAAAGTCAAATACTTAGGCATAGTTTGGATTTGTTTTTTATAAGTACTTATTTACTTTTTTTTAAAAGTAAATAAGTACTTATAAAAAACAAATCCAGACAGTGCCTTAATTAATGATAATTGAGGGACTCAACAGTCAACTGCAATAGCGCAAGAGTGACCAGTCGCATGATTGACATGTCAGCCATTTTTATATTAAATTCCAACTACGTGTCGATCCATAAATGGGTAAATCAGAAAATAAGTGAATACTATGCCATAATAAAATAATCCAAAAAGGCCAAGAAAAGGAAGACTTATTAAAAGAGGAGACTGTCCAATCCATTTGGAAAAGGGACCTAATAATGTGATTAGGGCCGTTTGGGATAGGTTCAATTTGTGCTTTTAAAGTTGAAGTTTAAAAAAGTAAAGTAGAAGTCAATTATATTTAAAAATCGAGACTCATTTATTTTTAGTGAGGTTAAATAATAAGGGCAAGATTGACATTTATAATTTTCATTGAAGAAAAGCTACTTCTGCTTTTCTTAAGAGCAGATGATTAGGTGCTTCATTCAAAAAATAATTTATCTACTTCTATATTTTTATGCAAAGAGGCTCAATATGTGCATTTGGGCACCAAAAGTTACTTTTGGTGCTTATACTTTTCTGTCCAAACAAGCACTTAGTTTCTTTTTTGGCACTTAATTTCATAAGTTCAAATCTCTATCTTCAAAAATTCTTATGTCTTTTTTCCTTCTTTTTTTTTTTTGGGAAATGCAACACATAATGCAAAACTTCATTACCTTTGGAATAACATTCTTTTTTTCTTTCCTCTCACCTTGAAAAAACTAAATACATAAGAAGTACAGTGGTGTCACCTTTGGATTCTTTACCTTTTCTTTTTGGCAGCAACAGTAATTGCTTAATTTATTTTTAATTGTATGGTTAATACTATGGGCTTGTTTGCGTTAGCTTTTATTAGAATCACTTTTGGATAACTATTTCTTAACATATTTTTTTAAAATTATGTTTAAATCATATCTTCACATATCAAAATTTTCATACTAAAAGTGGTTGCGATAAAAGTTGAAGCCTCCTAACTTTTGCCACAATCACTATTAGTATGAAAATTTTGTCATGCATTCTGTCATCCCTCAAGTTGTTTAAAAGTGATTATCGTTCCTCTTCTTAGATCAAGCCAAATTTTAAGCTCCAAAGGTGATTATGGAAAAAACTAATGCAAACGGGGCCCAATGTTATGCTAAATTATATTGCAATGAGAGAAAGATGGATCAAATCTTCCTAACAGAGTCTTTTGTGATCATTTCATATGCCTATCAAAATAAAAATTCACTGATTAGAAGTTAAATTTTGTTCAGCTAATTAATTACTTATCTGTTACTTCGTTTTCTAAATTTTTTGCATATGATTTTTTTTAATGCAATATCAAAACTGCAGTTCTAGAGGCTTACTCGTGGGGCTATAAAATGCTATAAGATGAAGAAAGAGATTAATTAGCATTATAACATAGTGAAATACTTGTAGCAAATTTGTCTATTATTAATTGACTTTTAATTTTAAAGCCCCTTAGGAAAATAACTCAAGTGTGTGTCTATATATATATATATATATATAGATAGAATCCCGATCTAGTAAGCATATGCTGATTTTCGTAAAAATCAGTATGAAGCTCATAGGGAATTATGGGATGCATATTTAAAAAAATCGACTATTGGATTAGATACCGTTGTTATGAATGTCACGTCTGTCGGAAATCACTATGATCCTCTGTACGCGCGCATCTCAAAATACAGACTGTGAAAAATTTTGACCGCTAGAAACCGTTACAATTTTTATTAGTGACATATCTAAGAAACTGACTGTTGGATCACTGTGATTTTTGGCATGCCTGACATACATATGCATAGTATCTAATCCAATGGTCAGTTTTTCAAAATATGCATCCCCCAATCACCTTTGAACTTCATGCTCACTTTCGTGAAAGTCAGCATGTGTTGATCGGATCATTTCTGCGTGTGTGTATATATATATATTGAGAGCAGAAATGATCATTTAAGGACCGGTCCTTGAGTTTAAGTTAAGGACTACTCAACATTTTCTCACATAGGATGAGTATCTTGAAAACTGACAATTACATTAAATAATCTTCTTATATATGTCATGTCTTCCAAAAATCACAGTAATTCAATAATCGGTTTTCGAAAATATATTTCGTGAAACACTAACAATATTTACTGTTGGATGCTGTAAAAATTATTTAACAGTTTGTATTTTGAAAATCGACCGTTGGAATACTGTGAATTTTAGCAGACATAACATACATAAGAAGATGATTTAATCTAACGGTTAGTTTTTCAAAATACCTATCATAATGATGAACGGTCCTTAAATTAAGCTTAAGGAGTGGTCCTTAATGCATCATTAGTCATTACCCATTTTGAGACAGAGAGAGAGAGAGAGAGAGAGAGAGGTAGGTTACCTAAGGAGCTCTTGATTGAAATAACTTTATTTGGATCTTTGTAAAAGTAAGGGAAAGGAAAGGAGAATGATTAAAAAGTTTACATGAGTTCAACCGTGAAAATAAAATAAAATGCTCAAAAGAGGAATCATTTTAAAGCATTTTTAACAGTTTTCTTCCCAAACATTTTCACTAATGCATTTACAAATACCCATTTCCTGGCTAAGCATTTTACAAAAATCATTTTCTCATAGTAAAATTTTATAATTCCTACACTGAACTGCATCAATATATGTTGCACAATTTAATTGGAAAGGGGACCAATTTAGAAATGAAAATTGATAAATTAAGGATAATGATCCAAATAGTGGAAGACACTTTGTGCCTCACATTTGCTTAGGTCGGGCGCCTTTCAGCAATATTTTTTTGTTATTTTAGGCAACAACAGTGGTGGGTGGTGTTTATCTTAGAGAAGATCTCTATACTTTTAACAACTTTCTTCTTGATAATGAATAAAAATGGAGGAAAGTTCATTTGACTATTGGTTTTGGGTTTATCCTAATGAGGTCATCAAGTATGTAATGAAATCCATTACATGGATTATTCATTTTTCATCATACTTCCTCTTTCCTTTCACATTACCAATTAATATTCCCATCCTGTTTATCCTTAATTCTTGACAACGAAAGCGGCTTTTCATAGGAATGACCAAACTTATTATTTTGTTCGGTAAGTCTAGGTCACCGATATTTAAAGATTATCGACTCTAAGAGTGTGGAAAACGACCGTTACTTAATATTAGATCTACCAGAGTAGTCTCGATCTCAGAAGAAATGAATTAAATACGGTGCCTTTGATATTACGTGAGACAACTGTGGTGGCTTTTAAGACTTGAAATTACTTAGTTACACTTAACAATTCAAAACTTTTACCATTGTTTACTAGAAGAATTAAACTATCTTTGAGTCGAGGGTAACTATGCTTCTCTCACCTTTCTTTCAGAGTCATTGTGACCTCAAAATGACGCCCTTCTAAAACCCTCTTTCCCTGTCCCCGTTATAAAGAATTGTACATAAACCCATAACAAAATTTCAAATGCATATTGTGGTAAAAAAACAAAAAGATTATACATAAACCACTGTATAAATAAACAACTAATTAATTACCCAAAAAAAAAAGATTTTCACACAACGAATGATTATAATTTCTTAACTCGATTTTATCATTAAGTCCCCTTGAAATTTATACTCTGAATCTCAAAAAGAGTAAGCAAAATACTAAAAATATAAACTTAGATATAAACTGTTTGCAATGGAATTGCTAGGTGGGTTGCTCCGATTACTGAAGGTCACACTAGAGGACACCCAAAAGAACATGAGAGAGCATGAAAGAACAGGGTCTATTTTGGAGTTATCAAATGTGGAAGATCTAATACACAAAACGATTGAACTTGGAATTGGGGGGAAAAAAAAAGGAGCCAATGAAGCAGTGTTGTGGCCCTTCATTACCTCTACGGGAAAGTTGAAGAGAAGAAGTTTAATATGTCTTTCCAACATCATTTTAATGCATAAGGTCAAGGCCTATGACAAGACATTTCTCCTTTTTTTTTTTTTAATGGGCTTGACAAGGCATACAAAAGGAATGAGAAGATTGAAGAGTGTGGAAGGCACTTCTGACCCTTTTTGTGAAGAGCATAATTAAATTAACACATTTATCTAGTGATACCAAAGGTCTGTTTGGAAACTTTGAAAATTGGTTTTGGCCAATTTTGATCTCTTTCTGCTACATAGTTTTTATGTAAACCAGCTTATAATTGATTTGCAAGAAATTATGTTTATGTCTTATTATCTAGACATGATTGAATTGATTTGCAGAAAAAATGTACTTACCAAATAGTACTGAATAAAAACCAGGCAAACGTATCCTCAGCTGGCCAAAATTTTAAGTTTGCCAAACAGCCCCCAGCCCCCAAAGGAAGGAAGATTGAAAGGTATGGAAGGCACTTTTGTCTCTTGTGAAGAGAAAAAATTAAGTTGACATATATTTAGTGGTACATTGGTGGAGTATTATTTTCTTTTGAAACTCAAAAAATAAAAGGTGCCGAAAAGGCGAAAAGCTGCCACGTGGCACAAGAGGAAAAGGAGAACACCTTTGACACATTTGTAATCTACGTCGGCACCGAAATTTTCCCTTTTCTTGTCAGATAGCATTGCATTTGGCACAAAAAATGAAAGAGCTAGAAAAAAGAAGAAGAAGTAGTAGTTGAAATATGTGTCACTGATAGACTTCGAATGAAACCAATTCTCATAAGAGTGGAACACTTTCAATAAGAGCTCCCCCATTCGACCCCTTTCCAGTTTAAATATAAATTGAATATAAGAGTGGAACACTTTCAATGGCATTGGAGGTCTATATATAATCAACTATCCTAGCTTTGAACCTCTACACTAACTAGTACGTACTCTTGAGGCCTAAACTAGGAGAATGGCTAGCTTCAAGTTCTGGTTCTGCATTATCCTGCTCTTGCTTTCATTTTCGAGCTCAGAAACTCGTTCGATTGATGCATTTTCTTCGTACAAGAGGAAGCGGGCATTGATTGAGACTGCCCAAGAAATATTAGAGGCAAGTATACAAACACAAGAAATAATGGGAACACAATATGAGCCGCAGCGATTGAGTCCAGGAGGACCAGATCCCCGTCACCACTAGTCCATTTCCCGCAATGAATTGAAGCCAGAGAATAATGAAAAGAATAAAGATTGTGGAAGCTGCATCTGTTTTTATATTTTTATGAACATGGATAATTTGGTTGTGATTGAGATGTAAGCTTATATAGTTTTAGAACCTTTTGTTTTAACAATCATGAGAAGACAAAAGAGAATATTTAAATTATGATATATATATATCAAAGAAGCTATATTAAATATGATCTTGTATGCTTTCTAAGTATTTAAATGGTCTATCCCAACATTTTAAGTAATCCCACTAATTAAGTGGTGGTCCATGGCACAAAAAGAATATGGAGAATAATGTATATAGGGTCTGTTTACTTTGTGAAAATTTTTACATTTTTTATTTTCTGTTAAAAAGATTTTAAAAACAATTTTCATTTTTCAGTTTTCAAAATTTAGAAAATGTGTTTACTTTGCAAAAATTAAAACTGTTTTCAAAATCTAAAAATAGTGTAAATACATTTACTAAAACTACATATTATCTCTAAATGTTTTTTTATTATTTTTTGGTTTTACAGTTGGTCAACATATTTTTTTCTATGTTCATAAGCATTGCCATGATATAATCCTTGTTTTTAGTTTTCGTGAAAATACGAAAAATATTTTTTTAATGTTTCACATTTTCTTATAAACTGAATTCATTTTCTTGAAAATAGTTTTCATTTTTTATAAATAAACGCATTTTTTAAACTATTTTTTTTGTTTTTATTGAAAATTAAAATGAAAATTACGAAAATTTTTACCAAGTAAATAAACAATAGTTTCTTGTTTTGGTTTCCCAAAAGTGGTTGACTAGCAAAATGATCAGGGAAAACAATCACTGCATAGAACTTCCATGCTTTCGAAGTCAAACAGTGACACGTGTGAGAACTTCGACCTTGATTAATTGCTAGAACAAACCATGCACTTTTTGTCGCATTATCATAGATTAAATTTATTTAATTTTAGTTTTGGAATTATTTGAAGTGCTCTATCTGGATGGCCTTGGAAGATTTTAGAGAATAAGTTTTGACTTTGGAATGTACTTTATAAGTTGAACTTATCTAATTAATGTAATTACTATATGAGATGGCTCTAGTATGGGTTTAGTCCATCATTCCTTTTTCTCCACTAAGGCACCATGCTTGACCAGCATGTCATGTATCTTATATGCTACTATATATAAAAATATTATGTACTTCATTTCATCACAATTAATTTGATATTTAGGGGGGAGAACCTTTTTTTTTTTTTTTCATAGGGTTTTGGGTCTTCTACAGACTAAATAGTTCGATCTAACTTACCCTCAACTTCATCTGCATTTGTAAACTTCCAACTCCATACCACCATGTAAGCTAGGTACCTTTCTTAGGAGTAGTACCCTTTGTAACAATGAGAAGTGGTTCTTTGATTTCTTATGTAGCTTCAAGCAAATCTCTCTCTCTCTCTCTCTCTCTCTCTCTCTCCCCATATATACATACCGAGTGAGGGGTGTACATATATAGTTACTTTAGCGCGTTCTCTCTCTAGCTCTCACTTGCTTAATGAGCCAAGACCCAACTTTTTTTTTTAAAAAAAGTTGAGGTAACAAGATTTTTTTACTATCTCAACTTTTAAAAGTAACTATCAAAATTTTCATACTCAAAATTTTCATCTTTTTACATTTAAAAATAAAGAAATAGTAAGTAGAAGCTTATCCAGACGAAACCTTAGCTATTCCATTTATGTTTATCTCTTCCCCCAATTTCTTTCTTTATGTAATGAGTTGATCCAATAGCATCATCGACTGATTTCGGATGTTCAATCAAGCCCTTTTAGCCAAGCAAAGTTAGGGCCTCATGAAACAACATCAATCTTTTTTTCCCATTCTTTATTTTTCAAAAACTGAGGAGTGACTTCTTAGAAGTCCAACTTGTATCCATAATTGTTTGGGTGCAGAGGGGCATGTAAATCTAGATCGAGGAGTGACATATTGAGAAAAGGGACATGTTGGAATGTTGGGTCTTAGCTAGATTTATGATTCCAATTCCACGATCGATTCAAACACTAAAATCGAAATTTGAGGTCCTGATTCCAATTTTGTTTTTCAATTTTGGGTTGAATTCTGCATGCCAATCAGGACCTAAAGGAAGTGTAAAATGACGATTATGCCCATTGGGGAGTTGTTTGTTATGTCTTATGTGGGCAAAATTGTCATTTTGCAACACTTGGCAAAAGTATTTAATATCTTTTGTATTTAATCCTATAGGGTACAAAATTTCTAAAACATGAAAACCACCCATAACCACCGAGTCTTGCACCTCTTTCAAACAAAGTGGAAGTGTACTTCCCTTAGAACAAACCCTTAAAACAAAAAAAAAAAAAAGAAACTTAGATAAAGCATATGAGCATTCTAAAATTTAGGGGAGCTAGTGTTAGAACTTTATTCCAAATATTCTGTAATATTAATCAAACTGTAA
>JAESVK010000506.1:542539-625982 GCA_017140935.1 Hamamelis virginiana | reverse complement strand
AAAAAAAAAAAAAAAAGGAGGGAGAGAGAGGTAAAATGCATGGTCTAGTACATGCAGCTGCTTAAAAAAAAAAAAATACAATAATATATATGTCATTACTTTTATTTTTAATTTATATATCATTAATTTAATGAAAAACCCAATGACAACTAACACTAGCCCTTTTATCTTTTATTTTTGGGGTGGAAGACAGGAAGAGGGGATAAAGATTGTCAACTAGGCAAGTTAATCTGGTGACCCACCCGCCCATATTCTTGCGTTGGATTGGGATTACCTTAATCGGTTTTAGGGCATGGAGTTTATAAATCATAAGATTCATAAGCAATTCATAATTTAGGATTTCGACCCAAACCCGACCTGACCTTGTCCAAACCAATTTATTTTTTCAGGGTCAATTAAGAAATTTACATAAAATTAAGCCTGAATCTGGACTAGGCAAAACCAAATTATTTTTTCAGGGTCAATTAAGAAATTTACATAAAATTAAGCCTGAATCTGGACTAGGCAACAATCAAACATTATTGTTATTTGCCATGTCGAATTCAGATTTCGGGCGGTTTATTGTGTCAAGGCTGGGTTTCTTCTGTTAAATCTGACTCCAACATTAATTAAGTCATGACTAGTCGGATTAATTTGACCGAAGCTTAAATGGAATCTCTCCCCATCTTATATATAAAGGGTTAAGATTCAAAACTTTGACCCATTTGATGCAAAAAGGAGGTACTTATGGGTAGGTTGAAAGGTTTGATAGTGAAAAAGCTACTAACTTACATTTGAATTTGTTTGTTTGCATTAATTTGGCCTCTGTATTTTTCATTTGGAGCCTAATAAATGTTGTCTTCAATGATTTAATGTTCTCATGAAGCGGAGGTCTCAATTTTGACTCTCAGCCAACTTCTATATGCAACCTCTAGGGTGGATATCTGAAATGGAGACTTACGTTAAAATCCACATAGGGACAAAGTTCTCTACAAAACTATATAGAATGAATGTATATGAATTTCTTACATGATATTCAAAAATAAATAAATAAATAAATAGACATCCATACATGATTACAACTTCACCAGTAAGAGAAGTAGGTAAATGGATTCATTTTTTATGTTAGCAGAGAATTTAAAAGGGGCTTTTTAATTTGAGATGATAAGATCCACAATGAAATATTTCAGCTAAGTTACTACTGTAATTTCATATTGTGTTCAATTTTCACATAGCCAAATTACTCTATTGAAGTTTGAATAAATAAGCTTCTAACAATCTGTGGGAAGAGGGTAGTGACAATATCTACTGTTCTTCATGCACAGAAAGAACCGCTCATAAGCCGATGCCATTTTAGTTGCAGTGAACATTGAAACCACATATTCCTTGCTAGCCATGCCTTTTCTCTGCAACACTTGAGGCTCATCTCGTATGGCCAACTCCATGGCTTCTACGAAGGACTTCACATTAGGTGAAAATGTGTATCCAAATCCTTCATTCAAAACTACTGTCCCAGTTATGCTTGGAAAGTTTGGTGTCAAAACTGGCTTGCCACAATGCATTGCTTCCATCAATGTAAGATCAAGTCCTTGAGGCCTCAATGTTGGGTTCACAAACACATCGATCGCGTTATAAAATTCAGACAGCTCTGAAGGCTCCAATGCTCCTAAAACCTTCACACTTGGCCCTAATTCTGCATATCTTCTTCCCCATGGACCTGTTAGAAATATTCACAGATAAATTATAATTATTAGAATTATTAGAGTTTAATGAAAAAATTTTGGATCATGCTCGATCTTTCGAGAGATTAATCTTTTCCTCTGTAACAGAGATAATGGATGAGGAATTACCAATTTAAAAATATCAATAAACAAAGTAAAAACTAAAAATAATAAATTAATTTTAAATCAAGTTCTAAACTCACCTGACCCTGCTACCAGTAGAAATACACCAGGGTGCCGTTTAGCTATCAAAGAGAAGGCTTCATAGAGAAGTAGATGTCCTTTATCCCTCACCAACCTCCCTGCAACTCCCATAACAAGCTTCACATTTTTAGGGACCTGATGCTTTAGCCGAAATCGTGCCCCGGCTTCTGGGTCATGCACAAACCTAGTGTCATCAACCCCATTGAGTATAACATGAACATTTCTCAATGGGAGCTGGTATATATTAACTAGAACTTCCCCTGCACTATTACTTATACATATATGCTGTTTGTAGCTTCGAAAGAACCTAATTTCATCGATAAGCCTTGGCATTGCTTCTTGAAGATCACTCATAGGACCAGGAAAAATCCCATTTGGGTTTGAAATTAGCTCTTGGAATAGCTTTGAGTGCATAATTTCATACCAAATCCCATGCCAAGTGACAGCCACATTAGGCACCATCTTAGCACGCCAATGAGGCAATGAAACACTTTCAGTGTGGACATAATCAAACACCTTGACTGAATTTTCTTTTTCGAAGATATCAAATGCTAGAGAACAATTAACTGACCCATGATCGTTTGATGCAAAATAAACATGGAGATTACCATCATGAATGTCTTGATGTTGCCTTCTATCCGAAGGTGCAGTGAATATATGAATTTCATGGCCTCTAGCTGCAAGAGAAGTATATAAAGTTGAAGCATGGCGTTCCATGCCACCAGGTGCTGCACCCATTGGCCAAGTTTTGGAGAAAACAGCCAGTTTTAGCTTCTCAAATGCAGGGCCAAAACAGAGCTTGTTCCATGGAAATTTAGCATCACGAAGATCGCCATTAAATTGGGCTTTCTCTGTCCAGGAGAAAGGTATAAGAAAGAGATAGAAGGAAGTGAGAAAGAGAGCTGAGGTGAAGATAATAATGTAAGATTTAGTGGGAAGTAATTTACAATAAGAAGAAGAAGAAGAGGCTTTGCAAGGCTGATGTTTCAAGCCCATTGCCTCAACTCAAATCTCAATAGAGTTTCTGATTTTCCTTCTTGTTTTAATGTTTTTATTGTGTTCAAGCTTTGGTCAGTGCTATTTAATTATAAGTGTAATGTTTACTGATATTAATGGCTTCCACCATCGATGCCGGATCTCCTTGAGGTTTTGTGCAATTCCCATGTAAATGCACATGGCAGGCCTTCCTTGAGATTTTGTCAACTCTTTTACTGCTTTCAGACCTTCCTCTTTAGACTAAAAGATTTTTTAATTAATGATATTTGGGAATGAGGATGGTGACCAGTGATTTAATTAATGAACTACCACTTCAATCAAAATTTTAAAAACTACCTAACATGGAAGAGTGGAGATTTTCTGTCCCACTTGTATGTACCACTTTCCAGCCCCCTCTCACAAAAGTTTACATTAAAAATCTCACATTTCAATAAATATTCAAATTTAAATTTTCAAGGTGAACTTTTGTGAGAGGAGACAGGAATCTGAATGTTTAGATATTACATAAAGTATTTACTCTCAACACTCCAACATAGGGATTTGAATTTGACAGTTTGAGACTTTTACCATTAAACCAAACAATAATTCATACTAATTCAAGTGTAGCCAATGATAGATCATAGCATCTGTGCTGGTGTAGTGGTGTCTACCCAAATTAATCATACCCAATTAGGTGGATGGATTAAAAACTGTTATTGCCCTAAGCCCATTGGAGCCCCTATTAGTCTTACCAACTAAAACTAAAAGAGTAGCAATAGTGCTTAGAATGGACATGGGCCGAGAGACCAACTGGCTTGAGATAGGCTTGGCCACAACAAGTAGGCCCATAAGATAGGCACATCCTGAATTTTTAGGCTCAATTAATTTTTGGGCCAGATCCAAGCCCTCGAAATTTAGGCCAAGCCCAGCAAGGTGATACATAGAAGGGAAAATCAACCATTCCAATTTTTTTTTCCTTTTCTAATTAATTATAGATAAACTAGGCAAAATAATAATAATAGATAATAGAAACCTACATTTATCCAAACTCTATTTAGTATTAACAAATAAGTATCGATACACTTTCATATACTCGAACCCAAAATCTCTTTCCTAAAAGTAGAAATACATTCCATTAGGCCGGCAAACTATTGAATATCAACATATCCAATCCACCCAATGGCCTTAATTAATGCATTGGCTACTAGCTCTCTTGCACGCAACATGAGCATAATTAGCATCTGCTTAAATTCCATAAAATCAAATGAAAGGGTTTATACCAATAGGACCTTGGTATAAGATGGTTTTACCCAAAAGTCCTGAATTAAATATAGTAATTAAAATTATTCAAATATTTATTTTAAAAGGCGATTTTGCTCCTAATTAAGAATCCAAATTTTGAAAAATTATCAAATATGGATTTATTCCATATTTAGCGGTTATCTAATATCCTAAAATCTCGCCGCCAATTTATTAATTTTGAAAATTCAAATTTTGATTTTGCTATCCATACAAGATTTCCAGATAGTAAAATCTTTTTTAAAAAATAAAGTAAATAAATGTTTATAACTTCAATTATATAAAAAAATAAACATGAATATAAATATGCAAAAAATCTTAAAGACAAGTTTCATATCTACATTTAACAGATTTTGGAGATACATGTATATATGCATGTTAACTACTACAATATAAAATTAAGTTTCTATGTATACATTTAAAACTTAAGTTTCTGATATTGAATTTCTATGTATACATTTCAAAATTAAGTTTCTATGTATACAATGAAGTTGAAAGACTATAGATGCAACAAGTAGCATATTTTGACCTAACTTAATCCCACCACAGTACAATGTTCTAGTACTAATTGGTTCTTCAAAAAGAAGCAAGCAATCACATACCTTTGCATATACATGTATACTTGATGTGTTCTATACATAGTTTGCTTTGTCAGATTTTCATCTTAAATTCAAAAATAATTATCCCCATGAACAGTATTTGGCAGAATTCCACTAATGTATACATGTATATGCCAAAAAATTAATGTATACATTTATAAATGACCTATACATGTATACATGAGATATTCTGAGGCATAAACAATGTATACGTAGTTTGCTTTGTCAGATTTCCATCTCAAATTCAAAAATAATTATCTCCATGAATAATATTTGGCAGAATTCCACTAATGTATACATATATATGCCAAAATTAATATATACATTTATACATGACGTATACATGTATACATGAGATATTCCGAGCCATAAAATTTAAGAAAACCAAAACACAAACTCAGATATATCATTTTTAAGGCTAAGAAAACAAAGTGAAAAGAAAGCTGAAAAAGAATAAGTGCCTTCTTATCAGCCTCCGTAGCCTCTAGGAATTTTGAGTTCAGAGAGTTCTGCTCTTCTTTACTGAGTTGGTTCGCAATATGTTTCTCTAACACCGGCACTCTTAACTAATCTTGATTCGTCTGCATTTCTTCATAGGCCTGAGGAGCTAATGGTATAGGTGGCCTCGCTCCTGTGGCTGGCGTTACTGGACCAGTTATCCCTCACTGTTGTTGCAAACCTAGGAACTCAAAGAGGGAATGAGATAATTATGTTTTCCATAAATATGCAGTAGTTGAAATCTGAAAATTGCATCCATTAAGCAAAAGATTCCTAGGCGTGGGTCCCCAAGCTGCATTGCCGTATCCAATTGAAGATCGACCTGCAGTGGGGAATTATAATCATATCTATTAAAAATAATTCAAAATTAAAAATTTTCCATAAATGAATCCATTTTATTTAAGAGGAAAATAAATCTTACCTAATATTTTTCCTTAAAATATGGAAAAAGAATTTGAATATAGTAACAAATCTAAAAATAATAATTCAAAATATGGAAGGGTATATTAGACAATTTATTGACATGGGTTGACTTTAAATTTGACTTAGAGGGGCCTATCGGTATAGGATCTTATGATTTGGACTTGATGATAATAAAAACTGTTTTTAGGGTCCTATTGATCATTTTCCCTAAAATGAAATACTTTTTTAGTTTAGAAAAGCCCTACAAAAAGTCATAGGGACTAGCTCAATTGATGAGAGGTTAAGGGGAAAAGGTTAGGATGGCGCTAGGTCTACTAATCAAATCTCTTCCTATGTAACACAAAATTTTAAAATTTAAAATTTAAAATCCCTACCAAAATGATATAGAAAAGAGTTACATAGAGAAGAAGAAGATGACTTATAATTCAAAGTAATTTACTTTTGATATATTATAAACTAAAAGAGACGACGATGAGATTGCAAGTGCTAGTGCAATTGGGAGGATCGCATTTGTAATTGCCAACGAACCGTAAGTTAAAATTAATGTTGATGGTGCATTGAGTGGTAAGTCCAGAATTTTAACCATTGGAGGAATTATTTGAGATTCTTGTGGTTCACCTATTATATGCTTTGCAATTAATATTGGCATCACAACTGGCGTTTTTGGCGTAATGGTTATCTCTTTCACCTATGGGTGGGAGGTTACGGGTTCGGCTCCTAATAGGAAGTTTGAAAGGTAAATTTAGGATGTGTGTTTTAGAGTTTCTAAACAAATGATGTTCTTTATATATATATATATATATATATTGGCATCACTACCAACATTGCACCTCATCCTTTGTGTACTTTGACTTAAAAATACTTTATATTTTTAACTATTTTTTTTTCAAATATTACTCTTTCAAAATTTCATCACATGGTACTAAACATGCTTGTATTAGTTACTCATAAAAAATTTGAATGATAAATGATCACAAATCACTCATAGAACTATTTTAGCATTATTTTGAAACGATCATATTCTTTTGTTGACAAAAATACTCATGGATTTATTTAAAAGTTTGTTGAAATTTTTTTGAATTGTCCTCTATGCACTCTCTCCCAATTTTCAAAAAGATTTTTAATGTCACATAATGAAATTCTATAACAATATATTTGAAAAAAAAAAATAGATGTAGAACACAAACTATTTTATTTTTTCTTAAAAAAAAAAAAAAAAGCTTAGGGGTTAAAAATGTTCATGGGTTAAAGTATAATGGCAAAAAATGAAATTATAAGAGAATATATCATGATCTTTTTATAGGTGACATATATTTTGACCCTCTTTACTATTAATTTTTATCAGATTGCACTCTTCCATCAACTAATCGGACATCTATTTAATAGAAAAAAAGTCTTGCATATTCATACATTCACTTAATTGTTGATGGAAAATACATTTATATGAACACATTTAATTTTCTGTCTATTAAATGGATATCCGATTAGCTGACAGAAGGGTTCAATCAATTACAAATTGATAACACATTATGTTAATATATCTCAGTGATAGTTCAAAGGTGTAAAGTATTACATAGATGACACCACCGTAATTTCAAAAAAAAAAAAAAAAAATACCCCAGGAAAGTTTAATATGAACTTTTTTTTTCTTTTTTTTTTCCAAAATTAAAAGTCATTTCATATATGATGTCACATAAGGGCTCAGCCTTCCAGCATTTCATCGTCAAAAGCAGGGCAGATATGCGGATGTTGGGATAATTACTCCACACGCAAGGAAAGCGCGTGTCAACACTCTAATCTAGAGAATGCGGCACCTGTGTACTGGCGCGTGAGCTTATTACAACTCTCACTCCCAGCCTCTATGGAGTAAACTGACACAAAAAAGAAGAAAGAGAAAGTTTGAAGCCGAGTATGTGCTTAGAGAGAGAAAGAGAGAGAAGAGTTCGGATCGTTTCGTTGCTGGTATCAGATTCGCCTTTTTAGGGTTTTCTCTGCGAAAAGTCGAAACCCTAACTTCGTACTCTTTCACCATATATCTTTCCTTATAGCTCAAAACCCTACCTTTTTTCTTTCTCTCTATCTCGCTCCATATTTATTTCATCTCACACACTCCATAACTCTAGTTTCGTAAGAACTCGATTCCATATAGAAACCAAAAATCTAGGGTTTTCAAAGGGTATAGAGATTAGGTTTTTTATTTTCACACCGTATGGCGTTATGGTACTCATGACCTAAAACCCTATTTCTGAACAAATCTAGGGTTTTTGTTAGGGTTTTTGGGGTGTGTGTATATATTTATGTATGGCTTCGGGGACGTTAGGTGCTGATGATTCTAGAGAGAAGCATAGATGGGGAGATAACAAGGTGTATACGAGAAAACATCACAAGAAAGGCACCAAAAACATCAACAACTTCAACAGCAACAAGAACAACGTTCCTCAGCAATCTTCACAAACCCTAGCGACAACCACTGAGGACGGAAACTCATCTCAGCCGCAGAATTTATCGCGATTGGAAGCAGCCTCGGACAATTCTTCAAGCCATAACCGCGCGCAAATGTCCGTGCCGAACGGCCGTGAATCAGTAAGCGGAAATGGGTCGGTCCTAGGGATTGTGAGGTTTGAGAATCGGGTTAAGATTACTTTGTCGCGGTTGAGGTCAAAGGTGGAGGTGGGGGAGTTGAGGAGGAAGCTGGTGGGTGAGCTTGACCAAGTGAGGAATTTTGTGAAGAAGCTTGAAGCTAAGGAAATTCAGGTTAATGGGTATTCCGGTGTAGGCGGGTACAGTCATTCGCATGATGATGCCTTAGTGGATAAGGGCGGCGGAGGTGCTTTGAGGGTGAATTCGGAGGTGGGTTCGGTGGGGCAGCACGATTCACGGCCATTTCGTGGGCTTAGTGTATCGGTGATTGAGAACAACAATCATGGTGGTGGTGAGTTTGTTGAGAAAGAGAAGAGGACTCCAAAAGCAAACCAATACTATCGAAATTCAGATTTTGTTCTTGGGAAGGAAAAGTTCCCGCCAAATGAAAGCAATAAGAAGCTGAAATCCAATAATGGGTTTGGATTGGATAAGTATTTGAGTCAGGTTTTTAAGAGTTGCAGCAATTTGCTTGTGAAATTGATGAAGCACAAGCATGGTTGGGTATTTAATGTGCCTGTGGATGCGAAAGGGCTTGGTTTACATGACTATTATACTATTATAAAGCGCCCAATGGATTTGGGTACTGTGAAGAACAGGTTAAACAAGAATTGGTACAAATCACCGAGGGAGTTTGCAGAGGATGTAAGACTTACGTTTAGTAATGCCATGACGTATAACCCGAAAGGACAGGATGTTCACATTATGGCAGAACAATTGTTGAATATATTCGAAGAGAAATGGGCAGCAATTGAGGCCGAGTATAATCTTGATTGGAGGTTTGATATGGGTCACGATGCGGGTTTGCCAACTCCCACATCGAGGAAGGCTAACTCTTCGCGTCATCATCCTCCTCCCCCTCCGCTACCTCGTCAAATGAAGACCTTAGACGGATCAGAATCTATGACAATGCCTGTTGATTTGAAAACGAGACCTGCAAATTCTGCTCCTCTGAGTAGGACGTCGGTCCCGAAGAAACCTAAAGCAAAGGACCTACATAAAAGGGACATGACTTATGAGGAGAAACAGAGGCTCAGCACAAACCTTCAGAGTTTACCTTCTGAAAAGTTGGACAACATTGTTCAGATCATTAAGAAAAGGAATTCAGCGCTTAGTCAACATGATGATGAGATTGAAGTGGACATTGATAGTGTTGATGCGGAAACACTTTGGGAACTTGATAGGTTTGTTACAAATTACAAGAAGAGTTTGAGCAAGAACAAGAGAAAAGCTGAGCTTGCACTTCAAGCAAGAGCGGAAGCTGGCCATACTATGCAGGAAACAGTAAGGCCTTGAATTATTATTTCTTCGAATCTCGTGCTTTATCATGGAAGTGTTTTCTAGCCAATACGTAAAATCTTTTTCTCTCTGCAGAACACAGCCCCTGTTGTCTTGGATGCACCAAAAGAAACTAAAACAGGTAACAGTTTTGGAAACACAAGGATTGATGGAGAGGTTTGGGTTCACTTGTTGGGTCTCAATGGCGACCTAATCATTATACTGATTTATTGAAATCTGTTGGTTTTTAACCAGATGAAAAGAATCTTTCTACTTCTCCTGTTCGAGGAGAAAAGCAGGGGGACAATGCGAGTAGATCAAGTAGTTCAAGTAGCTCCAGCAGTGACTCAGGATCATCTTCAAGTGGTAAATTTTTAATTTTTGGCTGTTACGTATTACAATGTGGTTGTATCTAATACATTTTTAGGCAATTGCACTGCCATGTATTGATTTTTTTTTTCTTTGCTGTTATAGTATGGTTGCGTGTATTAGACTTTATAGGTTAACGCGGTGCCATCTAAGGCCACTAATGGATTAATTAATTGAGTCTTTCTTTATATGCAGATTCTGACAGTGAAAGTTCCTCTGCATCTGGATCAGATGCAGGTCATTCACCTAGGACTTAAATATATTTAGCTGAGGTAAGAAGCATTACTTTGATCAATGAATTTCATATGCCTCTTCTATCTTACATGGCATGTAGTAATATTGCCATTCTGGCTCTAGAATATGTTGATTTTAATTCCTAAAATATAGTTGCTGCATCATCAGCCACTCCATTGTCATTTTTTTCCTCTGTGCATGTACACCTGAAAGGTATTTGCGGCATGCTATGTGAAACCATGTAGTATTCAGTCTATTGGGTTGCATTACAGAAACATTAGAATTAGACTTCTGTTATGAAATGATGGAATTGAATGGGTTCCCGTGAGAGAGGGAAAGAGAGTTTCTTGAAGAACAAGATAATAGAGAAAAATAAGAGGAGAAGATTAGAGAGGGGGGAAAGCAATAAGATAACAAAATATGATCCAGGAATACATAGATAACCAAAATCAATCTAGAGATATAATATTTAATAATCAACTGCATCATCCACAATATCAGCCTTATTAATGCTTCCTTCCTCATCCTTAGCATTCTCATAATCACCTTACCCTCACCTTCATAAGATATCTTTGATACTCTTCCTCATTTTACTCACCTTGTTCGTCCACATGATTATTTTCATGGTGTTCTTCCTCTTGAGCATCAAGTGGTGGGATTTGTAAATGAAGGTATCTAGATTTGGAAGTTTTGAGTAAAGCATTGGCTAGGAAAAAGCTTTGAGAATGCTCTATCAATTTGTTCTTGCAATGTTAGCGGCATATAAATGCTAAAATAAATGTGAACTGGATTGGTTTTGACATCATTGTTTTACTTGCTTACTTTAGGTCCATTTGATATCCTCAAGGTTCCATACCTTTATGAAAAAGGGAAAAATGGATGAAAAAAAATACATTAGACCGATAACTCGGAAAAACGATATCAAGAAGCATAGAGTTTCTAATAAATTATTTTAACAATCCTTGCAATCTAACAACCTCTACTTTGAAAAACAACAAATGCTTAACTTTTCATAGTGATCAATGAAGTGAATTTCACCATATTTTTGAAGGGAAAAAAATGAAACAATGAGATTCTAGAAGTAAGCATTCTTGCATTTATTGCTACTGCACTGTTTATTCTAGTTCCTAACTTCCTACTACCTTTTTACTATCATATATGTAAAAAGAGTGTCAAATGATTAATTTGAATGAAACTTCACTACTTAGTTTTTAGCGTACTAATTATTAGTGTTATTGCCAGCGCGTAAAGTTGCACTATATGAAGATGTAGGCTTTAAAGCCAAATCTTCAAATGCAAGATTTTATGGGTTGATCTACATAAGGAATGTATTGGGCAGGGTTCTAGAGGTATCCAACTACTAGGTTTCAAAAATGCAGAGAAATGCTTGTTTCAATAGGGTTTTATAGACACTATAGCATCTCAACAATGCATATTACAAGTAATAGTTGTGGATCTTTAAGAAGTTTTAATCTAAAAGAATTTCGAAGGACTGAAACTAGCTTATTAAGAATTATTTTCAATTTGTGATGATTGATGTATTCACTAATTTGGCCGGTTTCCTTTTTATCAAAAGATGACTAGAATTGTTTCTTTACTTTTCAAACACTATTGATTGCCAGGTTTTTTTCGGCTGAGATATGACGAGGCCCAGAGTTGGTAAGCTAAGTAGAGGTTGATCTACAATTGTTGCCTCCTGACAGTTTTTGAGATGATGATTCTACTTGCATATGATGGATGTTGGATGAACCATCGGAGATGCCTCCACCTTCCAGCTGCAGACTAAAATGCTTTCTATTTGAACTTTTTCTGAAAGGTCTACGACTTGCAACTCATCTTTCTTTTCTTTTTTTTTTTTATGCCAATATTGGAACTTGTGTAAAAGGCGGTTCCTCAACATTGGGAAGTGTACAAGTTCCAACTCTAAATTGAAGGTTGTTCCTTTCCATCAAAAGAAACTGTATCATAATGGTTTTGATGTAGTGGTTACAAGAGAGTCTGTAGCAAATGCTCTTTGCCAATTACTGTCACCCACTTCAAGCTGTGTGGAAATTTTGCAAGCTGTTTGTGTACATATTTTTGACGTGGTTGGACAGCAGTAGGTCCATTGGAGGTACCAGAGGCTGAAGTTGGGAGGTTCACTGCATGTCTATATTGTTTATATGTTGGTTTGATATCTGATGATTGCCATTCCTCATGTCATCATAGCCTTGCGTAAAATGTCATCTTAGGCATCCAAAAAAGAGAGCACCATTTTGTTAGTTTATTGATGTCCGCTTGACATGAAATTTGTGATTTTTGACATAGTTCTGTGGTCACCGATTCGAGTGGGTTGGTTGTGATTTTGGGTGAGTAGTGCTGTTAGTGGTGGTGGGTTGGTCATAGCTGTAATAGGTGGATAGGTCATGTGATGGATTACATTGCCATGGAATACAAATTCCTCTTGTTAGTTACTGCATCTAAACCCAACCTGTTGCATCTTCATCAAATTGAACAATGTCTCAAGTTAAAACCATAACAACAAATGCAACGGAACCTGTTACTTACTGCAACATATAACAACAGCACAACAGGCAACAATTCCTTGAGTCCATTAGAGAAAAATCATCCAGCCTAAATTCAATGACCTTTATTACTAAATTAAGCCTTTCCATAGCATGCCATGGGAAATTATTAATGGAGTCTCTGGTCTAAATTAAGAAGCCTACTCATTTGGGAGCAGTATGCCAATATAGCCTATCAGCCGGTGCCACTTGCAGTAACACACATTTAATTGAAAAAAAAAAATACAACACTTGAAAATAAAAAAAGCAAAATTGTGATGGGTTTCTAATGATGGGGTTGGGAACCCCACCAGTCATAAAAATGATTTCATTCAACTAACTCTGGTTTGCAAACTTGATTCCCTTCTCGATGGAGGATTTAAGCTCTGGCTTGAGGCTTTCTAATCCTTGCTTTTCATAGTCGGAGAGAGGACCCAATCCCAGAACTTCCTCCACACCATTCTTTCCAAGCCTCACCTGCAGTCATGAGAAGAGCAATCATTTAACATTATGTCATCACACAAAAGGACCAGCACATGCCAAGATATAGTTGCACTCACTAAAATTAAGTACAAATCCAGATAATTTCAAAACATACACTGACGAAAATTTACTATCATGACAAATAAATTCCAATCTGCTGAATGGTTTACCACCATGTGTTTCTGACCTAGATGCAAGCTAATAGACAGCAATCAAATATTTGAATATGGATGCATGTCTGTGCATGCACGTGTATGAAGATGACAAGTCAAATACAAGATGCTTGTGCATGAGTGCACTCGTGCATACATAAACTGTTATAATAAAGCACACTTTATCTTAAAAAAGAAGTGAAGACAGTAAAGCAATAAGGCAAAATGTTCCATTTGTCCTGCATGTTGTGGGTTGACTACCACGCACTCATTTGGTTCAACACATTTAATTTCATTTCCTTGAGGCAGTAGTACTTTATTTCCTTGATGGTCTGCCTCATATCATTTGCTTTTCAGCCTACACGTTCTATTTTGAGAAGATTGAATCAAAAATAAATTTGCAGAAAAATATAAAGCAACTTAAGTAAAATTATTAAGGTTACAATGCATTCCCGATGTTGGAGCATCATTGCATAATCTTTAATTCTCTCTGTTGGTACAAATAACCACGTTAGTGGCTCAGGGCAGATAAACACAACCACAATAAGGTTAATCCTACTAAGAGTAACCCAGCTGAGATTGTTAAACCCATGGCCCAGTCTCAGAGAGCAATGAAAAACATTAACAGACCCTTCAAAGAGGGCATTGGCATCGCATACTCTATACAAAGTATGACAATCTCATATATACTCTTTTCCAAGATTCACACTTTTATATCTAGTAAAGATGAACATATCAATGGTCATTTGAAACACTACTGGCAATCAAAAGTTATTGTATAGAAACACACACACATTGAAAAAAAAATACAAGAAGAAAGTCCCGAGATATCAATAAAGGAAGTATATGGAAAAAAATCACCAGATGATATTATAGCTTTATGGAACATTTACCATCACCTCTTCTATGATAAGTGGTCCCAAGGTTTGAGAAGATGTTAAATGAATTTAGTGAGCACATAAGAGAGCATAGAATAAAGAAAGTAGTCCATTTGCACATTTCCAGGTCGATTAATAATATTTGCACTCGGCTACTTTTAGCAAAGCAATAAACAGAAAAGGACAAGACCAACTTACCAAGGACAAGAGTGATTCATCTATGAATATTACACAAGAAATAATGATAGAATTGTTTACACAAACTATAAACAAGTCCTACGGCTACAATCAGGTATCACCCTTCTAAAATAGTTCTCATAATTAAGTTGAGATCAATCACCTTGGAAGCAAAGAAAGGTAGTTCAGTGACAGTTGATTGCACATAAGAACACTCCACAACATCAGGAACCCCATTAAGACCTTTCAAGCAAGCATCAGCAAAAATGGCTCCAGCATAGCTACAAGAAACATGATAAATTAGTCGGGAATTTTTTTCAAAATTCAGAACATGATAACTTCCTATGGCAATAGAATCTCACAGGTCATATATGAAAATTGAAAAAAGAAAAAGAGGGGAGGGGGGAGGAGGAGGCATTTTATTTTACTTTTTTCCCTTTTCCGCAACCCCTCAAGGTGATGCTAAAGAGAGAAAGAGTGTATAATAAGTCAAATAGGCAGGACCACCCAAAAAAATATGAATTGGAAATAAGAATACTGCAGATTTGTTCTAATAATAAGAATTAAAAATCTCAAATCATAGACACTTCAAATAAAATATACATATGCACCATCACAAATTCCTTCTCAGTTAGCAATTTAACACAAAAATTCAATGATATTAATGGTAATTGATTATATCCTTCAGCAATATGGGAAAAGGTCAAAGCATCAACATTCAATTTGAATTACTTAACCAATAAAGAAAGCAAGCATTGGGCACAAAATGAACCAACCATGGAAAGGTGCATGTTTTCACACATACCCATACAAACAGGAACAGACAAACCCACATGAGTACAGAATCACACAGATATGATAAAAGCAAGTAACAATGAGCCTAAAAAATTCCCTCAAAATTTCTAAGCAAAACCTGAAAACGATAGCAAAGTTTCTTGTTCTAAACCCAGCCAGCAATTCATCTTTAAGAAATAAAGATGCAAGAAACTCAAACCATCTAGAAACGTGAACCACAACCAAGTAAATAACTAGATGACATGCGGATAAGTCTTTGTCCATCCTTTATTCTTTTTATCATATAAGTATTTCTCAACCCTCCAGCCGACCATAACAACGTTCATCTCTTTTAAGAGATTGTAGCATAATAGCATTACTTAGAAAGAAAAAAGGAAGAAAATTCAAGCAATGGCTACCACTTTAAAATTTTAGAATAAGGACTTTCTTAACATATTTCAGGTCCTCTGGCACACATTATAGATAAAGCTCAGAAAGTATTTCGTTTTGGCACTAAGGGCCCCCGAGTTGGATAAGCTTTGCCAAAGATCACTTATGGAGCTCAAAATGCCACTTGATCTAAAGAGATGGGTGATAATCACTTCTAGACGATTTGAGGAGTGATTGGATGGTTGGCCGAAGCTAGGCCGCCAAGCAACTTCCATACTTATTTCTAGTATGAAAATTTTAATATATGAAGAGATGGTTTGAATGTAACTTTACAGTGATATGTAAAGAGATAGTTCTCAAAAAGTTATTTTAGGCAAAGCTAATCCCAACAAGGCCTAATATCACAAGACAAACTTTTGCGGGAGGGCTACCCCTTGTTGTCCAGCCCATGGGTCCAAGTGGGCTTCCCTAAGGACACGAAATGAAAACAAACTCAGTAATGTCCCCAGAATTCAAATGGTACAGGGCAAAAATATCAGATTCAATAAAAGTCATCTACTAGAGCAACAATAACACTCTTTCTGAAAATATGGAGGGTTCAAATCTACACACAGCAATTACTCGGTAATATCAAAATTTTTGAAAGAAACAGAATTTTCCACAAAAAGGTAAATCTAATACAGTTTGTTGGGGGTGGGGGGCGGCAGGGGGTGACAGAGTATCTAAGTATCCATAAAAATAAACAAGATCAGTTATCAATCCACACTTACGCCATTGATAATGTTGCAGAGCCCTTTCCAGCCTTTGCTTCCACAACTTCTGTCCCCCCATCTTGAGTTCGCTTTGTGAGAGCCTTAATCTGTTCATCTGACAAATTGGCTTTTGGTGTGGCCTATTATCGTTCGAACAAGCAAGTTAAACGAAATCTATGATTCCAAACAAAAAAGATTGGCAATCACAGCAAATATAATTAATATAAAACATAACAAAGATGCACCTGAGAAAATAGGGGGAGAATGGTAATGCCAGCATGGCCACCAACAACAGGCACATTAACCTCTGGGAAGCAAATACAGAAAATTCACATCAACAAAGTAACTTCAAGTGATAAAAATCATATTATTCACATTAGGCTCTGTTTGGTTGCTGGAAAAAGGTAGGAAAATAAAAGAGATCAAAATCCTAAGCCTTAAAATTTCTATTATTTTGGACCCAAGAAAGCAGAAACATCAACTTGACTATGTTTAATACAACTATTTGGATATAGGCAAGCTTTTCATATTTTTGGGGAACTAAAACAACATATAGCATAATATTTAAAATGTCATTTTCTTTTATCTTGCTTAGTTTTCACAGAAAAAGGATGAGAAAAAAATAAATTCACAAACTACTTTTACGGAAGTCATTTTTTGAGCTCTACCTGCGACCGGGACTTTTGCCTTTCCAGCATAGAAAGTCTTAGCCCTAACCACATCAAGTGTAGTCACACCAAACAGCTTCTTCTCATCATACGTGCCAGCTTTCTTGAAAACCTCAGCAGCAATTGGAACAGTTGAATTCACAGGGTTGCTGATCATATTAACAAGTGCCTGACCCCATAAATACAAGTCCCAAATGAAAGAATCAGATAATATATTATCAAAATACCAAAATTAAGATTAAACTAAAGTCTGGACTAAAATGGTTTTGAAAGAAAGGGACCCACATTAGGGCAATACTTGGCAATTGCAGTGCACAGAGATTTAACAATGCCCGCGTTGATGTTGAAGAGATCATCGCGAGTCATGCCGGGCTTTCTTGGCACACCGGCCGGAATGATGACAACATCCGATCCCTCCAAAGCTTGGCCTAGCTGTTCTTCGCCCATATATCCAGCAACCTGTGACAACCAAAGACATAAACAAGCAAATGAGTTCAATCCAAGGAATAGAAATTGAAACCCTATAGAGAGCACATAATTAAGTAATTAAGTTGAATCAAAATAATATAAATATATATATATATCTCTGTGTGTGTGTGTGTGTGGAGAGAGAGAGAGAGAGAGAGAGAGAGAGAGAGAGAAGCAAAAACAAGATATTGAATCGAATCAGAAGAAGAAGATATATAAAACCCCAAAAAGAGAGACGTAAATAAGCAATTAAGCTAGAATCAACTGAAGATAGATGAAATACTACAGAGAGTGAAGGAAGGATACAGATATATAGTGGCATAATAGGCATTGCTCTGAATTTGGAATCCAATAATGTTGGTGTTGTATTAATGGATGACGGTTTGTTGGAGCAGAAAATGCGATTGAAACTGAATTTTGGGTTGTTCGATCCAGTAAGGGAAAAGATTGTTCTATTTCGTCTGGTATTTCGTAGTTGGACGAATTATCCGAAGAGGATCGTTTAAGCACGAGCCTTTCCCGCGTGCCACAAATGACCTAGTCTTATTTTTCTCTCAAATAAAAACTTTGAGAGGAATGAAAAACTTTGAGAGAGATAGATAGAGATACATAAGCAAGCAATCGTTTGACACAGAAAATGAAGGAAAGAAATAGAACAGCTGAGTCAAAATTAGAGAACTGAAAAATCCTAGAGAGAGAGAGAGAGAGAGAGAGAGAGAGAGAGAAATCCATAGAAACTAATTGAAATGATAAAAAATATAGTGGTAAGATATAGGTGTGTGCGAGTGTGTGTGTGTGTGTGTGTGGGTGTGTGTGTGTGTAGTAATTGAGATGAATCGGAAGTAGAAAAATAAAAACTTTCGAGAGAAGCACAGAAATATGCATATGTATGCAAGTGATTGAGTACACCTGGAGGTAGACAAACGAAAGCCACTACAGAGAGAAAAGTGAGAGAGAGAGAGAGAGAGGACCTCAGATCTGGTGTTGATGTGACCGACGTCGGCAGCAACACCAGGAGTACCGGCGATATCGTATAGGGCAAGCTTGGAGACAAGAGGGTTAAGCTTCATGAGAAGAGCAAGGGGCTGGCCGATACCACCGGCGGCGCCCAAGACAACGACTTTCCGATCAGGCACCGACTCAGTTGCATAACCACGGCGTATCAGATGAGAGGAACCCGATGTTAGGGCTGCTTTGATGGATCTGAGCATTGATGCCTTCATTTTTGTCTACGATCAGAGAAAGAGAGAAAGAAAGAGAGTAGGGGCTGGAGAAGAGACGTCGCAGAGTTGAGAAGTGAAGATGAATAAGGAAGCCTTATATAGGGGTAGTGAGTCTCGAGTTTGCTTTTCTCGTCTCGTCACTGTCCTAAGTCCTAACCAAAAGTCCTCATCGTTATTAAACGCTGTTTGGTTGGTCAGAATATATAAACAAACTTTAATAATAAAAACTACAGATAATATTAGAATTTGTATCAACACTATTATATTAGCATTAGAGGGAAGTTTGCAATAAGAGAAATTTATAAGATTTGGAGGGGGGAAAAAAGTTTTTTTACTTTAGAATAAGTACAAGAATTTTGTATTAGTCCAGCCCAAAAATGATTTATATACCCAGAAATTATCATTTCAACACATGTTAACTTTAACTGAAATAAATATGAAATTAATAAATTATTGCGAAATTTATATTTAAAAAATAATTTAAAAAAAAGGGTATAAAAGGCAATTATCAAACACTCAAATGACTTGAAAACTAACAAGATTGGAGAGATATTTATGTTTAGATCAGAAGATGCTGACCAAAATCCCCTCCACTCTTAAGCAAGCATTGCTTATATTAGAGAGATTTTGTTTCCCCCTTTTTGTGTGAATTTTTAGCCTTTTGTTTAGGAATATTCTCCCCTGTTTGGTATTGGAAACTTGAGAAACACACAAGAGCTATGTTGCCAACCAAAGAATATTGAGTGAATGACCCAACAAACACAGACCACTCATTTGCAGAGGAGCTAAGGGGCCAAGCCTCATTCATGAAAAATGCTCTAATCATACTTGCCAAGTTGGTGAAAAAATGAATTGGTCTCCAATGATAAACAGGTGATCCATTTTACATATTTGACAATTGAACCTTCATGTGGTGGCTACTGCTCCATTATTGCATGTTACATAACAGACTTAGAACATATCTACTCCCACAAAATAACAGTATAGTATATGAGACAATTTGAGATAAATTATTTACTTTTTTATGATTCCACAACATCAGCAGCCCAAAATGGGAGGTCGCATTTTACAGAATCTAAACAAACTGATCTCAAATTCAAATTCCTGCTCTTCACAGCAAATAATCAATTGATAAGGCTTTAAGATACTTGAAGATGAATGCCACAATGAATGGATAGCTGATGGAGCCTGTCGGTCTCTCGCTGCAGTTATAAATCAGTTAAGGCCTCAATTTATAGCCAATAAAAAGAAACAAATATACATAATGAAGCGATTACGTCGAATCTCACCTTCCAAATGGAACTCAAGTTGAGTTGCTTTAGGACATGTTTCAACTCCCCAAGGTCAAGACCAAGCACAGTTAAAGTCAATGAACAAATAAATCTGCCGATTCACCTTGTGTTTTCCTTATCCAGTCTAGAATACCAGAACAATCTTCACGGTTGATGAAATGCCTTCAAGTGTGGACAATTGAATTAGCTCGTAATATTAAATAATATAACTAATTACACCTCAATAGTCGCCAAATTATACCTATTTCGAGTGCGGTAGGCCTTTAGTTCAGAGATTTCTCGGCGGTTTGATATATCTTTTCTCATTCTAAGTGATTTGGGTATGACCAAATTTCCGGTTTGGTCATGGTATGCATCGTGAATGAAGTTAAGCACCTCTTCCTGCACAATTTATTCATTTCTAAAGGTTAGCAAAAGAAAAGAAACATCATCGGGCAACATAAATATCAGTTTCCATATAGCTTAATTGGTGTGCAATCAATCTGTTTTAAAAATGCAGTTGCAGTTATAAAGGACTATGGAAAAGACAATGGAATGTTTCAACCCACGTGTTTTTGTCTTCAAAGCATCTCATTTTCACTGGAATACATTAAAGGCCTACTTTGAATGCTTTGTCATAATTGGTACCAAACCTGGATAAAGGAGGTCATGATAGATTGGCAGACCCACATACAACCCATAGCCAAAACAATTTCAACATAAGTCCTGAATGGCAGAACATTATGTGTAGGCGCCTAGGCGGTGTAGCCAACCCCATATGGTTTGGACAATCACGTTACAAGCTTTTTAGACCTCTTGTAAATGCATTTTTGGAGAACTGCTACAACCAGTCAGACTGGCCAGGTCATCCGGTTCATGAATTTCTGTTTGGGTTGGCCGGTTTGAACTGGGCCAATCCAGTTCCATAGTCTAAATGGTCCTCTCACAAAACTGAACTGGTCAAGGGGCTGGTTTGCAGGTCTGACCTGCTGGTCCAGTTCTGTTAGATAAACCTCAAATAATTAGGAACATTTTTTTTTTTTTTTTCTAAAAACATATCGAACAGCAAATTAATAAAAAAACAAAACAAAACCCTAATAAAATATAATATAGGATAAGTGGAGAAAAGCAGCAATTATATGATAATCCTAAACTTAAAGATTTCTGTGTGTGTGTGTGTGCGCGCGCGCATTTGTGTGTGTGCGCGCGCGCATTTGCGTGTGTGAGAGAGAGGGAGGGGGGGGGGGGGGTTCACTTAAGACTTAAACATAGACGTAGAAGTGCACACATCCATCCTAACACCTACATACAAAAAAATGTACCCACAAATTGAATTCCATGCACATAAGTAAGCATATAAATTTATGTTCAAGTGACTTCTTAACAAGTAACCAACTCAATGATGAATGAGATATAATCCAGCCAGCTATTTGCCACACTAAATAAACAAAAAAAAAAAAGACTAACCAGGGGTCTAGAAGCATCAAGCCAGTGGTAAATAAGTTCATTACGAAACCATGTCATTTGCCGTTTCGCAAAATTCCTACACAATTATTAGCAATGGCTAGATTAAAAATTAATGGAGAAAAGCATTTTTCACCCTATAAAAGCATAAGGGATATAAGCACTAAAAGCAGCATACAACTTTTAAACTCAAAAATTGAGGCATCAAGACTAACTGAATATTTGATCGACAGCAAAATGATGAATTCCAAGGCTATAACCATGCAATTTAATACCACTAAAAAGTTGAGAAAGGATGACTCAAAGGTGGAGGCATCAAGACTAACTGAATATGCGATTCACTGGTCAGGTTCCGATGACAAATGGTTTGCAAAACCCAATGTGTGACAGATCTTTTGAGAAACTGACCATCAAATTAGATGTTCTCCTTATACACATCACCCTTCGTAAATGAGCTAATAACTTTTGCAATAAAAACAAGTCTTCTTTACTTTTCGTTGCCAGGAATACTATTGGAATGTCATCCCATAGATATGTATAAAACACTTTGCACAGAGACATAATTCTATTCTCTCAGTCTTATTTAATTGTCTCACATTTCTTTATTTATTTCACTAACCCTGACATCTATCTTTTGGGTTCAAGCAAATGCCGCTCTATATTTCACAAGTAATTTTCTTTCTTTCTTTCTTTCTTTAAAAAAAAAAAGAAAAGAAAAAAACACCCTTTCCACAAAGCTAAAGTATTGTTGTTGAAGTTCTGCTTAACAAAAATTGATATATTTAAGTACTCAACACAGCAAGCCTTATCCTAACAACTTAGGTTAGGCTACAAAAATCATGTGGATATTATTATGAACAGAAATGCACTACCTAGATGCTTTCTGAAATTCAGATAAAAAAGCATAAAATTCTCCTGCAGAACTCCTACCCCCTTGTTGTCTACACCTTAAAAGGTACTCCATAGCCTGAAATCAATAAAGCAAATCAACCAAATCAATCTTACCATCAATGCCTTAATCATGTTCAAAAACAAGAATAAATAATGATAACGGAGTAATATCAACATAAAGTTATAACATCAGATTATAAATTTGGCATTCCTGTAGAAGATAATGACATGTAGAAGGGATGCAGCACAAATGTTAAATACTTTATTTCTTTATTATCACAATAAGTATGAAAGTTTGAAACCTGATCAGTTCATTGAGATGATAAAGCTGTAATTTCCTGGGACTCAGCAAATCAGAAAGTTCTATTGAGAAAACAAGAAATTGATGGGTTATCCTAAAATCGGCCATGAGAACTAAAGATTGAAGGGGGTTTCAGTTTTAGTTTTGTTAAGAAGTGAACAGACAACCAAATACAAGAAGCATAAAATCAACTCAAACAAATTCTTATCCTAATAATTGGGAAAAATCTCAGCCTTGCACGTATTCACTTTCTACAATATCCCTATCTCTGGCTTGAAGATGCACTAAGAATTGGGTTCTCTGTACTTCTTATGCAGTACTCTGCCATCAATTCCTCTGGCTAAGCCACATTTATATCAGTATATAATGTAACGGTGACTTGAACATGTTCAGTGATGGTTTTGTCATGTGCAACCAAGACCTAGGAATGCATAACTATGCAAGATAATAATTGTCCCATACATTTTTCTTTCTTTTCTTTCTTTTTCCTTTTTTTATGAAGATACTTTTTACTTTTAATCACAGAACAATGTCCTCACCACTCAGACTTCTATACAAAATCACATTAAAAGAAGAATTTCAAGGTAGGCATTCCAATAGATTTTTGGTTGCCATGGGTATCAAGAAATCCTGGTGCATTCCTTGAGTTGCATTCATAGACTCACAGGTTTATATATCTTCCATTTCTTCCATTATAACTCACAAGGTTGTCCCCAAAAGTATATAATGTACTATTAGCACAGATTAGCACAGTTTACCACTTGGTCAATGAGGTAACGCAAATAGATGTCTGAAGGAAAGACTAATAGTTAAAACCCTATTCTGGGTCAAAGATATATTAAATAAAAAGAAATATACTATTTGCGAACTATGCAATAAATATAGATATAATTGATAGAATGGAACGGGAAAATATCCAAGCTAACTTGTCTGTAACCGATTGCTCGAGTTGCAGAATTTGAATTTGGAAGAAGACCCGCATCAAGAAGCCATCTGGCCTCAGAGAGAATTCCATCGCTTCCTACAGTCAAAAGCCAGTATTACAAAGTTATACAACTAAAAGGTAGAATATACATGTTGAAACAACTTAAGGTTACAAAAGAAATATGCAGCAAGGACACAAAAAAATATATTGGTGTCGACTACCGCTATGAGATAAAGCCAACCTCAAAAAACTTGAATTGCTAGGCATCCAAAGCCATCATAACACGGTTTGATATTCATACATGTAGATGGCTAACATAGAAAATCCCCACTATATATATAGTGCTGGTTTCTCTGTGCACCAAAACAAAATACTAGCAGGTCTACTTTAAAATGAGAAAATGCTACTTCCCATTAATAGATATAGGACATTTTGACACAGTGTTAAGTATTTTATTAACAATGGATATGAAATATAGTGGGAATCTGGACATGTAATAGTCATGGTTTAGAAAGAAATAATCACCTATATCCTATGGTAACAATAATGAGAAGTACTTTTATAAATGATGTATATTAAACAACTGTTTGGTTCATTAAAGAGAAATGGCAGTGAGTAGATTGAAGAACTTGAGATCTCTAAATGAAAGATGCATAGAATAATAACAATGATATGGTTTACCTGAAAGCATATCTTCACACCGTAAATCAATCAATCTGTAGAGATCAAGTCTCTGGCTTGAAAGGAAAAAACAAATGAAGTCATAGTCCAGATCCCTTGAATCACTCTCCTCAAGTCCATCAGCAGAAGACTTGTCATGGGAGTTGTCTGATACACTTGAATCAAACTGTTCCCTGAAAGAATTATATGGTACTCGGAAAGCAGAAGGAGGTAATCCACTAGACTGCCATGCAAAAAAAAAAACAAAAAAGCCATTTATAAATGGTGGATATACATAATTGAAGACATTTATTATGTTATCAATTCAGGTGAAGAAACAACTCACTGCACTAATTAAACAAATAAAGTGCTCTCCAACTACAGTTAAATTATAGAGGGCCTAGATTAAAGTTAAGGGGCAAATGGAAATTAAGCACTCTACATGAAAAAATATCTTAACTAAATATACAAGATGGGGCAATGTATCTTTCAACTTTTTGAAAGCCATTACATAGCTTATATTGTGCACACAAAGATGTGCACGGGGAAGGGACACACACACACACACACACACAGACACTGTGTGTGTGTGTGTGAGAGAGAGAGAGAGAGAGAGAGAGAGAGACACACACAGAGACACTGTGTGTGTGTGTGTGTGTGAGAGAGAGAGAGAGAGAGAGAGAGGTCATCCAATGTTCATCAATATACTAAGAAAACATCACAAACTAACCTTGATAATCTCAAGGCTGCGCCGTAAACGATACCAATCATTGGCAGCCAAAGATTGGACTCTTGGATCACCTGCATTGACCACCAATTGCACAGCTGCATCCCAATCCCCATTGCTTTGTAAATCCATGAGCTCCGAATATACTTCAGAAGTGATCTCTGGAGAGGCTTTTGGAACATCTGGCTTCCCATATATGAACCTTATTTTTTCAACAAAGAACTAGTAATCATTATGTGCCCTAAAAGTTAGACAAGAAAAATTCACTCGCGAGGTAAAATACCAAAGAAGAAATTTATTCAAACAAAATTATCATTTGCCAATAACATCAGTATCATTGCACTGAATAATGATAGGGTTGTGTCATCAAAATTATCAATACAGCTCTGCATTAGAACAGATGGAAAGATTTCATTCTTCTCACTATCATGTGTTTTTAGTCACTATATACACTACAGCTAGGGATCATTGCCATATCAAATGGTTTATTAAAAAAAGAATATTCTATAGAAAAGAAGAATACAAAGGAGGCTAGTTATTTCTTTACACAACTTGCATGTCATTCCCATTTCCCATATAAATGAAAACGAGGAACTTTTGATGGGGATAGAAGTAGTCACTCCTTTCAGCTTCTCCAAAGTAATATATGAAAGACGCTCCTCAAATATTTTAGACTGGGCATCACTAAATCAAAAGGATGCACTCTCACAATATCACAGAGATTTGTGAATTTAGAATCTAAGTTGAACAGTGCCAAGATCAGGAAATGAAAGTGCTAAGGGTATTAGTTAGTAAAACACAGCCTGTCACATTCAAGAGACATTATGTGTGCGCATGTGTCTGTGTTCTGTATTAAAAAATAAAATAAAAGAAGCTGACAATCCAAAAGGATATGTGTAACATACCAATGCATATGTCTGTGTTTTCTATTAAACGAAAAAACAAAACAAAACAAAACAAAAGTTGCTGACCATACAAAGGATATGTATAACATACCAACGCAAATACAATCCAGTCCCACCCGTGACTATTGGAACACGGTCGCTGTTAAGGATATCTCTGGTAGTTTGTCTTGCATCCTCAAAAAATTGTCCAACGGAATACTCTAAAAGAAAATACACTTAAATTTTAAATTGGGAAACAGAAAAAATAAATAAATAAATAAAAATAGAAAATTAAATAAGCAAAGTAAGAGAAGGATACCAGAATCCAAAAGCAAATATTTAACAACAAATAAATGAATGAAACAACTCATTAGGACCCACTTTTGCATTAATCTTCATATCTTGTGTTTAGCAGCCTGTTTAGCCCGAAATTTTTCACATGAAGCTTACTTGGGATTGAACTTAGATGAAATTGGTCAAAAGATCAGACTAAGCTTTGGCTATGCTTAGCCCAACTCAATCCTGATCCAGCCAAATTACAATATTATTATCAATTTTTTTTCAAGGGTGGTTAGTTATTCCACTCCTTTTAAGTTTCTATCCTCTTCCTACTTTGAGCTTCTCTCAATATTCTCCAACTCCTGCAACTCTAACCCCTTTTCCAGGCCAGAACCCCAAATCTTGTTAGGTTAAATTTCCCCAAATTGGGCTAGAAAGCCTACTTTTCCTTACATGAATCAAAAAGCTCATGAAGATCCAAATACCCAAGCTCGGCCCACTCGCACAATAATACTACGAGCTAAGCTTGGTTCAAGGGCTAGAGGATAGAACAGGGTTGAGCTAAGATTGGTCTACAGTCTGAACCATTAGGCTGAGCTAGTGCAAACCTTAGCCAGGCCCAACGTACACCCTATACACCAATATTTTCAATAGAAAATAGAAATTCATGATTTAATTTATGCATAATGACAATATATGTAAATTTTTTCTCCACAAACTTTCAAATTTTACCTCTTAAGTCTGTATATTATTAATTAAAATACGTAAGTATACATCAATATGATGCACAGTGGTACATTTAGGTCCATTTGATATTAATAACGATTAAATGAAAATTAAACCTACCAAACTTCTCAAAAATATATTGACTTGCAGAGAGATAGAGATAGAAGTTAGGCCAAAGTCAAACAAATGAGAATCAGGAGATGCACACTTACAAGTCACATCTTATAGTTTTTTTATTCATTTAGTTTGAGATGAGCCCTGAGGCATTAGCCTATCACATTTTTTAAAGCACTTTTGGAAAAAAAAAAATATATATATATAGAGCATCAAAAAGAAAAGAAGAACCGTATCTTCAGGACAGGCACAGTCTCTCAAATATGGGAATAAAAATCACTATTGCCTGACCATTATCATGGCCAGCTATAAAGGGTATACAGATTGACATCCAACTTTTAGCCTCAAAAACGGGTTTCGTGCCTTTTTCTCATAATGAATATATCATCTCCTCATAAGAAGGGGAAAAAAATGATAAAATGATTAACCAAATGGTTAAAGCATGTCCAGCAGCAAAGCGTAGAAAGTATAGATCTGAGCCAAATTTCAAACATTCAGAAATACCCTGGTTGTCATGATCTTGGCATCTTCCATTTTCGGACAGGAAAAAAATCATTTCAAAGAAAGAATAATGAAATACCACCCCATTAATGAACAAAAATGCATATAGTATCCATGCAGTAGTTTTAAAATTGGTTTCATCCCAAAGCAATATACCTTCAGATGGATGCAATATGTCAACCAAATGATGGGGTACTTCCTGCAAAAAGTTTTAAAAAATTTATTAAGTAATTATGTCAAAAACGAATGCCAACCAAATAAATTGCATTTGTTAAATTCCAATTACAGAATGCTAGGACAGGCAAGATAAAAATGGACGCCACATGGCTTAGTTCAATCAGATGGAGCTCCATTTACTGATTATTTTTAATCACTATGATGAATTGATGATACATCTGTTCTTATCTTAGAAACACTGTCAAGGCTGAAAAAACATAATATAAACAGAGAGACAAAAATGACATATAATACTGCCTTGAAAGATCTGATGTAAGAAGTGGTCAACTTAGTACAATCTTTTAAATGAAAATGCCGCTGTTCAACAGATTTCTTCTTTTACTTGTTTATTTTTTGGTGCAGCATGCAGTGTTCAGAGGAAAGAAAGGAAATTAGAATTTTGAATTGGATCAAAGATTCTATTTTTAAGCAATATATTATGTACATGTAAGCAAAGAGCAGAGAATATGCACCTTTCTGTCACTTGGTGAAGGCTTTGCTGATCCGACATCAAGACCCCGATATACCTGTGATAGAAGCAATATTGAATTAATTCACTAGCAAAGGAATATTGATTGGCATTTATACTAGGCAATGTTATATAGATTTCAATAATTTCATAACTGCTTAGGTTAACATGTAAAGATTCCCATAATAGTCTACAATCTCACTAAGCCATACAATTATATTGGGGATGATTCAGTGGAGGTTTTTGTTTTGGGGGGCCCTAAATAATGAATAATCCAATTCAAAATCTTAATTTTCTTTCTTTCCCCATGTTTCCTTAGCAACCAAACAGAACTGAATTTCCTTGCCCCCATATTTTCTCAGCAATCAAACTAAGCTTTAGTTTCTCGTCTGTCCCACTGAAGCAGCACATATAGCTGAGGAGTTTCTGCAATTCGGAGTCTGTCAAAATGAACCTTCTAACTTCAATAAAGGCCATTTGAAGGTGTTTGGTCCCCTTCTAGTAAAAAGTTACAATTTTTGGCAATTTCCTTTTCTTCTAAAAACCCAGAAGACCATAATAGTATAATACGCAAGACTGAATGCTTTTTTTTCTTTTCATTATCTTTTACTCCGTTTTCTCGGGAACCAAACAGAAGCTAACGAAGAGACGTACTAACCTGAACAGAGTCAGCACTGATGATTTCACCATTGAGCCGCTTAGCGAGCTCCAAAGCGAGCCGGCTCTTACCAGCGCCAGTGGGCCCAGAGATCACAATCACCTTCTCTTTCTTCTTCGTCGTCTTGGAGGTAGCACATGTGGTCGCAAAGAGACGCCGGCGGCGACTGAACGAGAATGGATAGGCTCGGATAAAAGGCCTCTCCGGCGAGTACGGAAGCCTTATTAGTCCCCATGTACGGCCCACATATACTCCGCCAGTAATCATTTTGGCTAAGAAGGTTGAGGACTTGAGGGAGGAGAAACTCTACAGTTTCCTGAGTATGGACCCTTCAAAAAAAAATGTGTGTGAAAAACAAAATATTCATAGTTGTAGTATTAAATAAATAAGCCTCACTAGTAACCTAGATGAGTGATTATAATAATTAGATAAAAGGTTTTTTTGTTTTGTTTTGTTTTTTTTTTTATTGTGCCGATGGGTATTCTGGACGGCTTTTGCGCACCAAATTAAATTCTCTTCCCGATCCAGTCAAAAGCAGGTCATCCACGTTAGGACCAGGACATAATTCCTGTGACGGAACTCCGTGAGATTGCCAAGGTATCCAAAGTCAACAACTTTCTAGTTAAAAAATATAGAATGCATTTTGTGAGAAATATTTTTCTACTATAAATAATCAATAACAGGTTCGATAATTTTCTCCATTATTTTATTTTATTTTATTTGGCCCACACATAAATGAAGTCCCACCCATACACCATTTTGATAGAAAATTTTCATATTTTATATCATCCATTAGGTTCCATGAAGTACCAAAAACAAATACAGTTGGTGGAAAATCTATCACTTGTGGAGGATCAAGAGGAGAAAGGTCTGTTGGTGCATTCTTAGTTGATGTTGTGAACTTAGAAAGTTTTACAACATATTAGATTCTATGCATTGCCAACACTAATCCTTGAAAGATTGCTTGATTAGTCAGTCGGACACCTGGTTGCTTAGAAAAAGAAAAAGGAAAAATTAGATTTAATGCTAGTTTAAACTGTTTTTATAAGTTCCACCATTTTAATTCCAACCCACGTCCCAATTTACGTAATTAGCTGACATGAACCACCATGTTAATCCATTTAAAAAAGATGTAAAAAATTAAGAAATTTTTTTTACATATGTAAAAAATCTGAAAGTGCCAATATACATATGTTGATGATCCGGTGGTTTAGTGGCTTGTATTTCTACTTTTAAGAGAGAGATTGTGGGTTCGACAAATGAATATGCATTGATATCCATTGTTAAAATTTAGAGGAGTTTAGGTTAAGGATATGTTCCTATCATTTCGTTAAAAAAAAGTGTCAATCCAGTTTGTCTAGCGCGCTCTCTTTGATAAAGTGAATATGCCTACTTTGACCGTATTGGGATAGTTTTTGTTTTTGTTTCCAAATGGTAGTATAAGAGAATCTGAATGAGAATTGCTATAAAAATTGTATTTCAAAAGTGATTTTGGCAGACAGATTTTAAATTTGAGCACGAGATAGCAGATGACTAGTTGGTCTAATAGGAATTTTGGATTTAAGTACATGAAAATGCATCGATACCCATTTATTAATGTTAAGAAGGTTCTCATGATAAGGGTAAGATTCCATCATTTAAAAAAAAAAATTGAACCTCGGGTACAATGCAGATGAGGCTTTATCAGCTAATTTAAAAGCATGTTAAGTGGTCTTGTTTGGATTGTGATCTCAATTAAGTTTTTGCTTAATTTTCCACCAAACATATAAATTACTAAATAATTAAATAAAGAAAATCCATTTTAGGGAATAGAGATAAGAAATGACAGTGACAAATTTCAAATGGGTATTTAGTATTTGGCACTTTTATGGTCCAGACTTCAGTTTGATAATGAAAAGCTAAGCCTTAATTACTTCAATTAAACACTATACCTAAACTTGAACTTACCTACCGGTGGTTGCATATATGGAGTATTTCTCAAACACTTAAAACTCAAGATACCCCTCCAAAATAACAAGGCACTAGTAACCAAACTGTCTCAAAAAAATGACTCAAAACACACCCATATAATTTCATCTTAAATTCAATAAACTTTGCCGGCCGGCGGCCTAGATCGATGGCAAAACAACCGTCGATTGACCGCCGGATACAATCGCTCTTCCCTTACGCGCTCGCTTCGATTCTTGTCCTAGGAACTGTGAGACTTGTCCTAGATAACTTGAAGAGCAACCAAACCAATTTTGTGCAGCAATTTGGTTTTCTGCAGAGGAAAGAGCATAGAATTCTGGTTAATATTTCTGCAGATGATGGCATAAAAGAAGGGTGCAATGTTTTTGAAGGGAAATGGGTGTGGGATAATGAATCACATCCTTTATATACAGAAGATAGCTGTCCTTTCTTGGTTAAGCAAGTGACTTGCCAGAGGAATGGGAGACCTGATTCTCTTTACCAGAATTGGAGGTGGCAGCCCAATGCATGCAAACTACCAAGGTAATGAGCCATGCAACTTAATTTATGACTTATTATTAAGGGCACGTTTGGATGTCCCGTGATTTATTGAGAACCATCTCATCTAAAAATCATTTTGTGTTTTTGCAAGTCTTGCTCAGGAAAAGTGCTTAACTATATATGAGGGATAAGATCCGTGGACACAGAATTTTATGCAAATTCTTACATAAGTTTTAATATTTTTTTATGGGACTTGTATTTTAAAAACTTCACATTTTTATTATATGTTTCTCTCATAAACGCCATAGTTATCAAACATCAAGTTTATCAGAGATCAAGAAACCATTTCATTCATAAATGCGGTACTTTTTATCAGTAGAAAACGTGAATCTCTGGATCAAATGGCTGTTGGTATATTATACATGTGATATTTAGTATACATGGTATACATAAGAAAGGGTATGGACGCTAACAATAGATTTTACAAAATACAAGTCTTACAAAAAATCATCAAAAGTTGTGTAAGAAATTGTGGAAAATTTCGTGTTTAAGAATCGTGACCCTTTATATAAAGTTGACCTAAAAATTTTCACATGAGATGGTGCTGTTTCAATTGGTTACTATCAATTTTGTTCAATGGTACAATTCCAGAAGATAGATTTGTGCATTCAGTGCCATGGGAAAACAAAATGTAATGGTTGCAATTAGATGGGACATCCAAACAGAGCTCAAGGATTTCTATATATACTGCTGGTGTAATGTGGAGATTTTAAGAGGCTTATTTAAGATTTCATGTTTTCTCAGGTTTGATCCCTACAAGTTGTTGGAGGTTTTAAGGGGTAAAAGACTGATGTTTGTAGGAGACTCAGTACAAAGAGGACAATTTGAATCAGTGGTCTGTTTGGTACAATCTGTAATACCTGCTGGAAAGAAATCCCTTCACAGAATTCCTCCCATGAAAATTTTCAAAGCTGAGGTACTTTTTAACTTTCACATCCTCAAATTCAGTTCATTTTCATGACATGATGCGACTTAAAATAAGCTTTAATTTCAGGAGTACAATGCATCGATTGAGTATTATTGGGCTCCCTTTATCGTGGAGTCCAATTCAGATCATGCTACAAATCATACGGTCCTAAAACGATTGGTGAAGCTCGACTCCATAGCTAAACATAGCAAAGACTGGGAAGGAGTTGACTTTTTGATATTCGAGAGTTATGTTTGGTGGATGTATAAGCCTTTAATTAATGCCACGTGAGTACTCGAAAACTAAATTTACTTAGGTCCTGTTTGGGTTAGTTTTATCTAAAATCACTTTTGAAGTTCAGAATTCTACATGATTTAAGAAATGGGAAGATAAGTACATTTAGAAGACTCAACCCGTAACTTTTATCACAGTCACTTTAAGTATAAAACTTTTGATATGTGAAAAGATATTTTGGACGTAACTCTAAATTATCATGAGCTGTGGAGTTAATTATGCAAACACGTGAGCTGAGATTGAGTATTGGAATGACAATTGATTATCTCTCTGTCTTGTGATTTTTTATTTTTATTTTTCAGATATGGATCTCCTGACAATATCCAAGAATATAATGTCACCACAGCATACAGATTGGCATTAGAAACATGGGCAAATTGGCTAGAATCCAGCATCAACCCTCACAAGCAAAGGGTCTTCTTCATGAGCATGTCTCCAACGCATTTGTGGTGAGTTTTGCTTAAATATTGTTATGAAACAAAATTAAAAAAATTAAATTAAATTAAAAATAAAAAAAGATATGTTAGGTTGAAGCCAACCAAATATAGTGAAAGTTGGGCTCCAATTATAAAAAGATTCTAAATAAATGGGACTTTCATTTGTAGGAGCTGGGAATGGAAGAAAGGAAGTGATGAAAATTGTTTCAATGAGTCATACCCAATTCAAGGTCCATACTGTGGAACTGGTTCCAATCTTGATATAATGAAAATAGTGGAACATACATTACAAGATTTAAAAATCAAAGTGACACTATTGAATATTACTCAATTATCGGAGTACCGGAAAGATGGTCATACAACGATTTTTGGGGAACGGAAGGGTAAGCTCTTGACAAAGGAACAGAGATCTGATCCAAAAAATTACGCCGATTGTATTCACTGGTGTTTACCGGGAGTTCCTGATACATGGAATGAGATTTTGTATGCATATTTGTTACAAGACTATCTAAATTCCCATTCGATTAGATCGCAAAATATAGTATGAGCCTATGTAATTGTATTTGTTTTGATATTGAGAATTTTAGTAATTTTGCAAAATTTTGTATTCTTTTTTCTCTAAGGTGAATGAGAATGGACCTGAGAAAACCAAACCTATACTGAAGTTAGCCTTTGTATAACTTTTTGACATAGTTGAGTTGAAAACTTTCCGACAATTATTTTCTTTTCCTAGTTTCCTCGGCAGCCAAACATAAGGTAATTTTTTTGTTTTGTTTTGTTGGGGAGGGGAGGGGAGGGGAGGGGAGGGAGGGAACCTGTTGAAATGAGTAAAAATAATGAGCTCAAATCCTCACAGGAGCCATAGAAAACCCACAGGCAGGGGACACATTCCATAATGCTGAGGACACCAACGACAGAAACGCCTCTCACGTTCTCAAATTCATACAATCCTTCAGAAATAGAGACCAACCAACAAAAATAGCAGTTGGGCAATCAACACAATGAAATATGCAGATGACTGGACAAAAGAATAGCACTGAAACAAGAACAAGATGCGAAAGAGTATAATTAAGTTACCTGTATAAGAACAAAATAGAAACAGTTGTGTACTCCAAAGAAGCCGGGGGATTTTTTTGCAACTTATCAAAGGAGAATACTGTTCTGTATGAGACGGATTTTGTCAACTGTCATTTTAAGTAATTTATTGTTATGTTTCATACTGATAGGGGAAAGTTTGACCATATTTATTAACATCATGTGGCATCTTCATCACATTCATCTGCACAGGAAAGAGACTGCATAACCGATCTACTGATATTACTTTACAGAAGCTCCCACTCAGAGTCGCATAACTCATGCCTCGGTAATTTCTTCAAGTCCGAGGATGAGGTGGGGATAGATGGTAAAAGATTCTTTGCTGTGTGTTCGCTGAACTCTGTATCAATGTCTCCATAAATAATTGCTAGCTGCTCATACTCCTTTGCTATCCTCTTTTTCGACCCAAAAGCATCCTGGATTATTTTCTAATTAGAGAAGAGATTAGCTTACTTGGGATCAATTGTTTCAACAATTAAAAAATTTCAAAATAATGAACATCAAGGCTGTTTAAGGTGGCAGAAAACATTCTGATGGAATGCCACCGCGATAAAGGAATGCATAATATGATGTGAATGAGGCGTGTCTAGACAAACAATTTCTCAAAAATGACTTTCTTCAAATTGTTTCAAAGTAAGATTACATCATCCATAATGGAACCAATAAGAAAATGGTAGTCATCACCAGAACTAATGGTATTGGATCAATTTATTTCCTTCAAATGACAATGTTTCAACTTTTCCAATCATTTCTGATAGAGCTGCATTTTCTGTAATAGCCCATTCATGAAAATGGATTCCAAACTTTGAGTGCTATGTAAAACACAGTGGAGGCGTTTAATTTCCATGGGACTAATAAAGCAGTCTAACTGAATAAGTTCTATCTCTTAGAATCAAAGAATTCATTTCAACAACATATTTCTAGTGCTAAAGCCCAGAATGATTTTTCCGTATTTCTTGTGCTAAAAACAGGAATGATTTTTCAGTAATCTATTCCCAATATATTTTCAATAGTACCAAATGGAGAGAGAGAGAGGAGGAGGAGGAGGAGGAGGAGGAGGAAGGAGGGGGTTGGCAAGAGATTAGTACCTTGTAGGATCTGAGCTTTCGTGCTCTATGAGAAACTGCATGAAGTACATTACCATCCACAATGACACAACTTTCCTCAAGCTTCAACTTATCACACAATTCAATGGTTTCCATGCCAGGGTCAGCAATATCATCCTCAGAATCATCTGACCGCCCTGTAAAAGCTTACAGATATCACTTCACACATCTAAAATATCATACATAATATCAACAAAGGATCAGCTCTAGTTCTCCATTTTACAATTCATCAGACTGCATAAATGCCTAAACAGCACTCAGTGACATGCTTGTCATTCCATTAAAATAGCAGAACAAGTGAAGGACTAAACTACCTTCACCTATGCTGAAATGACAAACACACACAGCCGCATAAAGTAAAACGAACAAATATAAGAAAACTGGTACTGAAAGCAACCCAAATCATAGCCAACAGTATCCAAATCCCTCACCTTAATAACAGTATTCGTGTCTCAAATCTTCAACACAAGCCCAACATTTAAGGGCAATTAAAATGGTTAAAACTAATACTCTCTTTTAAAATATTAGAACATTATAACATGCAGATTTGTGTAATGTCATTTCAAGCTTACAGAATGTGTCAAAAGAATAGGGAGACATGGTGCTTAACAAACTAACAGACCCATTACTGTGAAAATCAGTACATGGAGTTCTATTTGATCAAAAGATAAATATATTGAAAAATAATGATGTTTTCATTATTTAACAAACCATTGACTATAAACCTAGGAAACCATGACAGCAAGCCAATAATTAAGAGATAATAATGCAGCACCACAGAAAATACCCGAATATTCAGAAGTTACTATAGATAAAACATAGAAAAATCCAAGAACAAAGACAAAAGTGGACTTGACAACAAATAAATTAGACCGGTGGTCGAAGGAAATGAGTAGTAGTTATGGTGTCTGGCTTTGGAAAGCCATTATGGATGACTTTGGAACCTTTATGAAGGGGATGGGAGTTGTGTTAGATTTTTGAAACATCATTGGTGTGGATAGGAGGCTTTAGAGGAGGAATTTCCAGATCTCTTTGTAATTGCATTGGATAGGGATACTTGGGTCAAGCACTAATGTGGAGTGAAAGAGGGAGGTAATGTTTTGGAATGTAAATTTCAATAATTAGGAATTGAAAAGAGTTTTACACTTTCTAAATGTTGAAAGTACCCCAAAAAAAAAAAAGGTTGAAAAATATACAAGATAAAAGGAAAGACTAATGAGTTAGGTACTGTAGTGCTACAATGCACAAACCCTTTGGCATACACGATACATCATCATCATTATTATTATTGTATTGAATTGATTTGTTTTAAAATTATTAAATATAAGCTTATCCAAACCATGACAACTATTTAATAATTGAGGCCCATTAGGTTTCTATTTATTGTTTCTTGACAAAAATCATTTGGACCCCCATGAGCTACAAAAAAAGGTTTTTTCTCTTCCAATATATATGCACGTCTTAGAGGCTATATATGCAAGATAGGCTTATAAATTTAAAAAGGGATTTCAAGCATTTTTCATCTGTCTCTCTTCCCTCGTTTAACGGCAGCAGAGAGAAGATGGAGGTGGGTATTAATACACGTGAATTGGCCTTTCTTTCCAAACAGTGATATTAGTATTTTTAATTTGTAACCATTGCTGCTATTAATTCTTTTTTCAGTCTGTTTACTATTATTACTACTAAGCAAAAGCCAAAATAACTTAACTCTCTATATGGTTGCCAAGAAAACTGTGGAAACGAAAAAAAAGAAGAAATTTGAAGTTTCTCATTTTCTGTTTTACTTTTCCTGTTCTTAATAAGTGAAAAAATTGACTTATTTTAGCCAAGTAATTAACAAGGCCTAACTGAATGAATTTATTTCTTTTGTTTGGGAACCAAAATATGGGATGCAAATTTCATTATCATTTACACAAATTTCTCAGCAACCAAATGAATTATAAATAAAGCAAAAAGGACTTTATGAGACGCTGCATTTCCTTGACATACCGATTTCAGAAGAAGACATAAAAGACTCTAATTGAGCAGACTCCCAGCCTTGCTCATGCCTATTTCCATGTGGCCCCAACAGAGATAATTCTTCATTCATTCTGGAAGTGTCTACATCTGCCAAAAAAAAAAATTAATAAAGGAAAACAGAAGAAGGAAAGAAAAAAAATTCTCATAACATAAGAAATCAGAGTATTCCCACCATTTGAATCCAATGTAAGGATGCTGCTGGAGGATGCAAATTGCATCTCTGCTATGTTGTTATCACAAGATACAATCAGGGACGATTCAGAGCACAGGGCAGCACTTGAGGTATCAGAAACACACACCATAGCATCAACAGGAATACAAATTTTCCCAGATTTTTTGGGGAAGTTTATAGGTGGAATTTCATAGTGACTATAAGATTCTCCTGATAGGGAGCTTCTGGAAGAAATCAATCCCATCTCTGTGACGTTGCTCTCAGAAGATACAAGTGAAAGATCCAGTTCAGAAGATGGTAGAGTACTTGAGACATCAGAAACACCCTCATACTCATTTACAAAGTCAGTACAGCTTGTTCCCACTTTCTGGGGGGATTTAAACCCTTCTCCATGAACTGAAGTTACAGGTGATACCTCAGTCAGTATTCCACATGTATTTTCATGATTTTCATTAATGGACTCACTGAACAATGATTCTTCACACAAATCTTTCTCAGTAGGAGCAAGTAACTCTAACACCTCAGATGGAGATGACTTATCCTTGGTGGCACTTTCTTCAATGCACACATCTGATTCTTTATGCGCCGAAACATTTTCATCTTTCCCAGAAGATATGTTAGATTCTACACCTTTAATGGGATCCAAAGAAGGTGCAGGAATAAGTTCATTTAAAAGGTGACATCCACTGAAAGATGATGCATGACCCAGATGATTATTCACAGCATCAATTGCATCCAAATCCACAAATGATCGCTTAATATCAATATCTACAGGATTTTCCTCAATACCGATCATTGACTTAATATATGTCCCGATGGCAGCATTTTGTTTCAAAGACACTGCTTGAACTTCACATTTTACAGGATCCACTAAAGGAGGAAGTAAATCTTGCACCACATCAGAACAAAACTTTTTCACAGTTTCACCAACTGTCTGCACATGGTTTTCGACATATTTAACATGATCCTGTACAAAAAAGTATTTTAAATTATGGGGGCTATAGCCAGCTTCTGTTAAAAAATGTTAATACTTCTGGGATGCAGATTTGAGTAATAAATAGAGTACAAATTTAACCAAGTGATGTCATTGTATATCACACAGGATGCATCCACCAGGAAAGGTAAATTACATACTTTCACATATTAGTCACCCAACCACATCCCATGAAAATAGCAAAGAAGTCCATCTCATGATAGGAGCATCTGGAGAAAAATGAAAAGAAAAGAAAAAACACCATACCAGGCGCACAATATCATCAACATCCTGGCACATAGCCTCAAACTTCTGGTATATGTTCCCAACCCAAGTTCTACCTTTAAGTTTAAAATCCATTGTGGACATAGATGACTCTTATGGAATAGCTGTTTCAGACACCTCCCCCTTCGTAAAAATACAGCAACAGAACAATTCCTTGCCCTGGATGATGACTTTAACCTACAGAAGTTCAGATGAAAGTCATGTCAAGACTCCCATGAATTAGCTTTGCAGGAAACCAGCAGTGACAACAAATATGCTATGTAAGAGAAAATGGATAAAAGCTATTAAAAAAAAAAAACACAATAAATATAAAGAATCGACATCATTTAGTTAATAAAAACTTCAGAAAAAGCTTACAAATGGTTTTGCAAAGCCAAGACAACCAACCAAAGCTAGATTGATGTCACATAACTCTTAAGAGATAAAAAAAATTTCCTTAAAGATTTTTCTTTTTGAAACGCAAAAAAGAAAATCAGAGAAAGAAGGCGGAGAAGAAAATTCTTTGAAGAAATTTTGATTTCTGCTGAAAGCACATTAAATCAGAGAAGAAGCTGAGAGGCAACTGCATTGAAAAATATTATCCAGACACACCTCAAGGCAAGGCAGGCTAAAAGGCCTAAAGGCAATAAAGATAAACACAACAGCGTACACCTCATGACTCAGATTGTATTAAAAGGTTCACCTCAAGTGCTTTTTACACTAAGTGATGTACCATATGTGTCACTGGCAAATTGCAGTCTGATAAACAGACAAAGAAGCAACATTTCAACCTAAGGTTTATACAAACTAGCCAAGGTTTATCTAGTATAAAGAACAAAATGAGTAAATCTGAGACACTTCCCGAACATAAGAAGAAACAATGATTGAAAAAAATGACAGTAACGTGCAAGATAACTCCATATCCTGAGTTACTGTCATTTTCTATCCTCGCCATGAGAGATCTATCAAATTGTTCACTTAGAAATCCAATAGGTGGAGGCCATGATAGAAAAGACAAAAAATAAAGCAACTTGAATCGAAAAACAAGGTGCCAACCACTTACATTGATAGAACTCACAAACAAATATTAATCAAGATTAGGGCAATTAATGAACTTATTATGCCTAGATGATAACAGCTCCCCTCCCTCTCCAGTGCACAGGACAGTATAACTGGGAGGTCGCGGATGGCCCATAAAACCCGATCATTCCATCATATTAGCACTCCATCGCCAGAAGCTATTTCCAATGTCAGCGTCATACATAAATTCAAATAAACAATCATAGAGTTTGATATTGAGAATCTCAACTCAAATTGTGAAAAAAAAAAAAAAAATAGTAATAATAAGATCAAACAATCTATCAGGCTCAGCATTCAGCATCCAATCCAAGTACAAAAAAAAATTGTTCTCTTATTTGTGTTTTCATTAATTATACAAATAATATAATTGATTCAACTATACTTTTTTTCTCACTAATCAAATATTATTTTATCTCAAAATATCAGGCTCCCATGTTATAAATACATAAATCCTGAGAATTGAGAAAAGCAAAGCCCTAAATTCACTAGAAAAAGCATAACACGCACAAGAAGATGGCGATGAGCTGATGAAGAATGAGGATGTTGAAGGGGAATGGACTTACCGGAAACCTGCACTCGCCGGTGGAAGCTCAGCTAAGCTTTTACAGTGGACTGTCGTTCGTTACAGAAAGAGAGAGAGTGGGGCTTTTCTCTGAACTTTCGAAGAAGCTGGGGTTTTGAACTTGAGATTTTATTTTAAGGCTAAATGTCTAACATAGACCTCAAAAAAGAATCGTATCTAAAAAATACATGAAATAACTTTCCTATCCGTCAAACCCAAATAAAGTAAAAAGTATATCCAAAACGATCAAAATCTCAGGCTCCCTTAGACATGCTCAAAAAACAAAAACAATAAAGACTTTAAATTCTAATTATATTCTATTTGAAATGGAAAAAGGAATTAGAATTGAAAATAAGTATATATTTTTGCTTATAATCCATGTGGATAATAAATAATAATTGAAAATAAGATATAGTTTTGAAAATGAAATCAATTCAAGTTAGATTCCACCAGTTTTGATAAGATTTCCATATCCACACAAAATTTGAATTAGAATATAGATTAAGGATTTCTACTTGAAACGGAATACCAATTCTATCCCATTTGTAATTTGTTGTTTTGAACTTGCCAATGCTAATCCATATCCTAATCAATTTCCATTTTCATAATTGTTCGATTGTTTTAGTTTGCTGTGGGATGTATAGCAATTTTTGTTGTTTTTTAATGATGGAAACAACCTTATTTTTCTTCCTATTTTTATTTTTTAAAAGTAGAAAAAGTGTTTTATATTAATAAATTGTGGCCTGTTTTTTATAGTACAAAACCAAAAAAAAACAAAAATATAGAAATTCATATATGGTGCACACATATCGATGCATTGTAGAAAGTAAGAAAGTAATCAAACTCGAGCTGCTCCTTATTCGCCCATGAACTTCAACAGTGTGAATAATCTTAACGGTGTTCTACCATTGACCAAACTCTTTCATCAAAATCCAAAGAATATAAAAGTCCACATGCAAGCTTTCCATTGAGTTATTACTTCATTAGGTTATAAAAAGAAACCTCTTGAATTTGTTATCTTAATCGTCAAATCCGAAAATATAAAAATGAAATCCCATACGGTGAAAATATAAATTAGATTATAAGCTCATACCGGAAACTTTTCACAATAAGCAATCCATACAATGAGATGTGGTACGATTTATGGTTTGCCCAAGTCCTTGAGACAAAGGAAGCTTGTCTTCCTTTGTCTCAAGGATAAGGACACTACCGACAGTCATCAAATCATAAATCATGGCAGACATTATCCCACTGCTCTATAAGTAAGTTGAAAGTAAGAGCTGATAAACTTGCTTACAGATTTTTATAGACATTTTCAGTTAGTTCCACAAGTCTTAAAACAATAAAACAATTCTCAAATTTTCCAAACATGGTAAAACGCACGCACCAATCTTAATCCAAATTTGATATGCTTCCATTTTATGGGCAATGTTGCGCTCTTCCAGTTCAATGCAATATTGAATTTCCGTGAGCCACATATCACAAGCCTTCCTCCTTGCCATGGCTACTTGAACCCTCAGACCACCTATCTCCGCATCGGCTACTTGGGTTTTTTATTTTTTTTTTATTCTTGAATTTCCGTGACCGACTTTTTGGGTCTTTTGTTGAGATTCACAGGTACAATCTTTTAGCTCTCACTTCCCTTCCATTTATGAAACTATTTAGATGGAGAAACTAGAGCTTATAAGATCAGCTCATTTAATTGTTGACGCAACCAAAATAAGCCTTTTGAATGACCCAAGCCAGAGCTTGTGAGCAGCTCGACATTTCAGCAGCCATGCTTCCTGACATTATCTAAAATAAAAAATAAATAAATGAAGTGGCTTTAGAAAGCATTACAAAATTGGTTACAATATTTGAACAAGTACGCAATCCCTCTTTTAAAACTTTCAACCCGTAGGAACAAGTGGTGCTGATGAAACCTAAACAACCACCATCTTGCTTATATTTCGATACAAACAGCTGCATTTCCATCAAAGGTCTTCACAATTACATGCCTTAAACTTACAAAAAAAACAGTAAATCTATGATTGGTCAGGCCATGTAACATACGTCTAACCACAGTAGACCACATCGGGAAAGGCCATCTCTCTATATTTTAACAATGACCAATAATTAATGCAAACGTTATAATAAATCTTCATTTTAATTTAATCCGACAGGTAACTTTGTCTATCACAAATATACATGTATATGATTTTATTTTATTTTAAATATAAAGAGAAGCAATTAGTTCATACTCTTGTTTCTGTTATTTTATCACCCTGTATAAGACGTTCCACCGAATAATATTTACTTCACATATAAAGTGGTAAGATAAGAACCCTATCAATTTTGATGGGGTGCCACCACTTTGCAGACAATCTCCTTTTCATATAGTCAGAAAATATTTTAGAAAAAAAAAAAAATGAATCTCAGAAGCTGGGACAATCCTGTGAAAAATTTGGAAATACATAGAAGACAGGTCTAATTAGAAGCAGGCAGAACATTCTGGCAAGGCAAACTAGTCAAGCATATATATACGCATGCACCTAACAGCCACAAAGATTTTGATGGAGTGTCAATCCAGTGGGCTTGGTTCCTTGGGGAGATGTGTAAAATCCCATCCTGGTAGGTGTTAGAAGAACTTTTGATAAAGGACCATTCAATGAGGCAAACGAAAATGATAACAAAATGCTGATGTTCTAAACAAATCTCCTAGAGGGAACTTCATGAACTATTGGCTTCTTATCACAAGCTGACTTCATGAGTCCAACACAAACGGATGTACTAATCACTTCATTCCATAAACAACCAACACTTACAAACCCGCACATCAAGCACACAAGGAAAACAACAAACCAGTGGACGTTGATGGCCAAGGACAGTGAATTCAACCATGTCACACTACCAAATAAGTCACGCTTCATTTAACAGTCGACAGCCAAAGCATGAACCACCCAACCAAAAAGACACGAAAATGTACGTGTTTGGTAGGCAAAACGGTTACAGGCACAAATATAAAGCAACTTGAACTCACCAGTGATGAGCTTTGATGCTCGCATAATTGAGATTTTCAATCCAGTATAAGCAAGCACCCACTAAAAGGTCATAAATCCCAAAAATGTACTAAATTTAGGGGCACACTCAAAGACAGTAACTGTAAGTGATACAAATTATCTTTTAGAGGCATGGCAAGGGGAAAATTATCTTTTAGAGGCATGGCAAGGGGATTATCAATATAGGTCTAGCAGAAAACAAACCAGCCTGGCAGACAACAAATCATATGCCAAAAATACCACTAAAGCAGTCGGCTCAGCTGGTATGCATCCAGATATTTAGTTAGGGGGCAAAAGCCAATAGAGTTTGGTGAAACAATAGGTATTTCCTCAGCAGAATTTGGTGAAACACAATCATGCTAATAGCTATTAGTTATAGACACCTATGGACAATTAGATGGGAAATACAGTTCAACTTAATAAAATCTTAGCCCAAGTAAGACTAGGGTAATCATATACATTCTGTAAAATATTCCTGTGTAAATAAAGCAGTGAAAAGTCACTAGTACAACAAAACTTAACAATCCGAAAAGGGAAGGTTAGAAAAAAAAAACAAAAAAGGAAGGAAGAAAAAGGAGCATCATTTACCACTAAACCTTTTTTCCAAGAGCACTGGAGTAACTCCAAGGTTTTATCCATGCCTATGAATAAAGCTAAAGATGCATTCATACACAGTTACCCCAACTAGAAAAAGAAAAATATAACTAACATATATTTAAATATCTATGTGTATGAGAGAATAATTAATATGTGTGTGTTATTGTAAACTCACACACACACACACATGTTTGGAAAGTTCGCGGCATATTTTTGAGAAATCGACCAATGGATTAGATGTTCTGCTTATATACATCATCCATGCCAAAAATCACATTGATCCAATGGCCGGTTAAAACCGACATGTAATGTCAATGTCTAATCCGAAAAATGTCACAATTTTTCAGTGATATATGTTAAAAAGACTGTCTGTGCTAGTTTGTGCACATACATATATATACATACATGTATAAACACAATTTCACTTACATGTCTCGACCTTGGTACCCACATTTTTTTAACTTAACAAGAATAAAGGTAAAACCCACCCATACCCACCACCAAATAGGAAGAATTGCACACATAAAAGATTCATACGAAGCAGAAATCAAACACATTTTCCAACAGTAACAAAAAATATAAAGTCGGCACCTATATTTATAAATGCATATTTCATAACAAAAAAGTTCAGTTGGCACATAGGTTCCTGATAAAAAGTAGGGAAACTAGTCTAACTCAGTCACTTTGACTACCAGCACTCAGAAATGAACCACATCTTAAAGGCGCAGATGAAGTGAAGAAGCACAGCTAATTAATTCATCACAGCAGAGTATATATTGTCCGCATTCACGCAATCAGCAGAACCACTAAAAGCATCTGCGGCCAACAAGCTCTCATACACCTGAATCAAACACCCATTCACAACTCAATCCATCAATCTACTTCCATCATGCAAAACAAAGTTCACACCGACTTAAAGCAAGTATTCAAAAAGAACTAACAAAACAAATTCAAGCCTTCTAGTAGCACCATTAGAAGACATAGTAATAGCTGAAATTTCTTTCCCACCAACCAATAAGAAATTAAAAAGTGTCCAATTTGGCATTAATGTCCAGCAAATAAAGAGGATTACAAAGCAACGAATAACAGAACTTCAAACAATAATAAAAAGGTACTGGACATTAACAATATCATAAAAAAAAAAAAAAAAAAAAAATAAAAAAAAATCATGGAACAGCATAAAACATGAAGGATTCAATCATTATTCACACCAGTAATCTTATTTGAAAACACATAGAAGTTTCAAAAGTAGCAGCAGTAAAAGCAAAGTCCCTATTTATCACAAGTTTCAGAACCAACAAATTATTCAAGTAATAGTCTAATACAACATTTTTTACATAGTGGAAATCTCAAGCAAGTCCATGGAATTCAAGCTAGAAACAAGTCAAGAAAAGGTAGGTGTTGCAGCTTAAGAGTGTACACACTAACACAATATGAATGTGTTCATTAAGACAACAAATAGACAACCAAATTGGTCTCAAACCAAGGAATGAGAGGCCAGACAACATAGGGGATAGCACTAATCTTCTTTCTTCACCAAGTCCTACAAGTATGTTTATAAGTCATCAAGACAGAGAATTTAACTATACCAACTTCCCAATTCAAAGCTACAAATGTCTATGCTAGTTTTGCAAGAAATTAAATGCAGCACCATCAATCTTATCATAGGTTTCACATCTATGCAAGCATAAAACACATAAATGAATGTGATTATTAAGACGGAACAAGTAGAAGACAAGATATCTTGCAAACTAAGGAATAAGAAGTTGGTAAACATAGGGAATAGCACCATTCTTTTTCTTCACCAACTCACCAAGTCCTATAAGTTTGTTTGTAAGTCATTGACAAATACAATTCAACTAAACCAACTTCACATCTTTCATATGTTAATTCTGCACACCACTGCCAAACAACAACTATTGCTTTACAGGCTTCACAGCCGAAGCATTAATAATTATATGACACAAACCAATTCCATAAAAGTTACAGGGATATACATTCTAAGGATATATATTCAGCTCAATACACACTACAACATGCTTGTTCCGTTACTTAAGTCCATCCTGTGCGGTCCATAGAATGAAATCCATCTCTCTAGAAAACTGCACTTTCAAGGAGTTTTTCCTTATCAAGAAATTCTGAATATACATTCAAAATCAATGACAATGATTTTTTCAATTATTCAAAATTAGACAACTTCAAAAATGGGACAAAGGAAGCAACCTAGCCCCCATTCTCAAACTCTTTCTTTTTCCAGTCCACTAACGGGTCTTCAAAGTGAGCAAACAGAACTCAAATACCAATCTTGACATAAGAAAATGGGTCTCGTTACTTGTAGCATCTAACCATATTCTCTCCTTGAGAATAAGATAAACATTGTACACTGGTTTGTAAGGCCAACATATCCTGTAAAAAAAAAATTCTTTTGGGAAACTTTTTTGATTTGAAGAACCCATACAAGCCCATCATATACAAAGCAAGGTTCAAGTGTTGGGACCAAACAAAATAAAAGAACCTAGAACACTCTTGAACTTGAAAAGAACATAGCAAGTTCTCAAGGAACACAAGCAATTTAAATGACATAATTAGTTTCAGAATAAATCCAACAATGAGGAGTGCATAAAAGTACAAATTCGACCACATAAACTTAGCAAGCTCGATACATCCAACAACTCATTGGTTCAGACTTTAGAAATTCAGAAGTCAAAAAGAAATTAAAATTTAAATGGCTTGCATACAGCCCAGAAGTCTTTAAATTAGATATATCCACAGAGTCACCTACCAAAATATCAAATTAGCAATCTGTCAAGGGACTAAAGCCCACTTGATCCCCACATATTAGCAAGAAGACGAATTTTTCCTACAACAAATCCCAAAAGTTATACCCGAAGAAATTGGCTGACACTAAATCCCTAATCCACCTCTAATCCAAGAAGTAAATGTAAAACCAAAATCAGTTAGCGCATTCAATTTCTCGTAAAATCTCGTTTTTGCCTTAGCTATTAGAAAACCAATGATTTTAATTCACTCCATCTGGCTGCAAACTAAGTTCAAACGGCATTAGGACAGCATGAACAGGTTTGCTAATTAACTCAATCAAAGTTGCTCAATCACAGGGAAGCAACACCACCCTAAATGGATGATAAAATAACTCAAGTTCAAGTACAATCCATCTCTAAATGGATGATAAAATAAAAGGAAAGCAATGCCAAATGTACGAAATTATGTCCATGGTTTCAGTACATGGCTTTGGGAACCATTCACAATCTATATAGTTGTAAAATATTTAAGATCACATATAGAGGATATAGATTTGCAACTTACGGCGTGGACACTAACATATCATACATTAACTAGCAACTAGCACAACTAAAACTCCCTCTAGACAACTAAACTGTCAATTGACTTGAAAATCAGGCTAATCAAATCCACCAATGCAACCAACTAGAAGAACTAGAAGTTTTCAGGCAAGGTTCATAGTGACACAAAAATATTTCTTTTGAACTCAAACAAGATGATATTTGAGCAAAGAAATCCAACCATGCATTCATACACGAGCACATCATAGCTTCCAAGCAAAAACAAACCTCACCAATATACATTTTGAGCAAAATTTCCAAATGCACAGAAAAGAGCAATGAAACATGAATATTAATTAAATGAATAAATTAATAATTCACTATAGAGTAAAAGCCATAAGAAAAGTAGAAAACATTAACTGGAAAAAAAAAATTTATGAAAGAACTGAGTAAATATGGTAGAACATGCAACTTGACAGAGTTTAATAAATTAGTGACAGATAACAAATACCATTTGAAGCAGTGCCAAAACTGATATAATTCAGGCATGAGAGATGGTTCTCATAGAATACATATTCACAGACATGACAAAGATCATATAAGATGCACTACTACCTGTAGTTTAACAAATAAGAATCAATAAGAAAATCTACACACCAAAATTCCTGCATACCCAGGGACATTTATAGGGTTGTCTATCAATCAAAACAGCCAATGAATGTGCATTTTCTCTTTCATGTAAATTGAATCATATACAAATGGTTTTATACTACACTAGAAGGCAGGTGGGGCGTAATTGACCAAGGTTAGGGAGAGGGGGAGGGAGGGAGGAAGAGGAGTCACTAAAATAAATGGTTATAGCAATTATAAATGTATATTGTAAACTTGTAAGTAGAAGGGTGATTTGTAAACACAAGACGAAGGCGAGCATAAGGTGTCCAAACTTAATAATACAGAAAATGTCGAATATAGGAGGCCATTTTTTTATCTAACCTGTTGGGCCCACAAACCCTAGCCTCTGGACTGAATTGAGTTCTGGACAAAGATTCCTTATCTAAAATCCTTGCTCAGAAAATATTGGTTGTTTTAGATCCAGAGTCCAGACTGCATAGGGCAGGAAAATGAACAGATGTGATTCATAATCTAGTTCAAGCCAGATAAAATGTCACAAATCTGGCTTATTGTCAGACCCAGAACCAACATGAACATAAACATTCACCACCCTTAATTGAATACAATAAACTAACCCATTAGTATGGTGCCCACCTATAAATGCATAAGGTTGGCAAATGTGCAGATGTGATTCATAATTTCAAGCCCGACAAAATGTCATAATTCTAATTCATTGTCAGACCCAGAACCAACATGAACCCAAACATCCGCCACTGTTAATTAAATACAATGGAGTAACACATTAGTATGGTGCCCACGTATAAACCCAATAAAACGCCTAATTAGTATGGTGCCCACCACCTATTAACACATTCAAATATCTAAAGCTTCACACCCATATAAACATCAACCAATAAAAATGTATTTGTATATTATCCTATGGGTTAATGGGTATAAAATATTAAAATACCAATCAATGCATATTGCCATGCTAGTATTTAAACATGTCAGGTGAGAAGGACTGAAACAGGATAACAGGATACAGATTGATATGCACAATGGAACACCATTTCATGACAAACGAAAAAACATCAAAAGTAACAAAACAAATAATGACGAAATCTCAAAAGATTTAAAATACAATATGAATAGATCATTCCCAACTCGTGAAACTCACAAAAAGCATAATATAAAAACAGCAAAAATAACTAAGAGTGAGTAAGCAAACAAACACTAAATAGACAATTAACTGAAAACATACACATAAACAAACTAGACAGAATATGCAATCTATGGGAAGAGAATAGAATTAGAAAAGTAATAAGTATTTTTCAGGAGGTCAAAAAGGACAAACAAATTTCACGTAGAAGGGGCCAAAAATACCCCGAAAGAACACAATACAGGAAGCAAGCAGACTATCTACAACAAAATACATAGAAGAGTGACAAGAAAACAAGCACAAGCAGAACAGTAAAAGCAATGCTAACTAAGCATCAAAGAAAGCATACAATCCTAACAAACCAGAGAAAAAACAAACAAATAATAAATACAATTAAAATTATAAGTAAATAAGAAAACTACCTCAATAGTAAGGTGGAATGCTCGGATACATTCCTGCAGGGGGAACCCTCGGCACCGGTGATGTCCCTGCCTGCTGGTGGTGCTGGCTGGGATACCCCGACGACAAGCTATAGTGCCCAGGCTCAGGATATCCTCCAGAAGGCAATCCAACCGAACTCGGTGGCAACCTACCATACAATGAAGACCCACCACCAGCTCCACCCAATCCGCCACCGGCACCACCACCCAATCCGCCATAGCCCGTTGAAGTGGGTCCACCACCATAATGGGACGCACCATATGGACCGCCCAATCCAGTACCACCGTACCCACCACTAGCACCCAAAGACGACGGTGCCTGCCCACCAACTGATGATAACCCCGGCGCACCGCCGACTGAAGACAACCCTGGACCAGTAAGCGACGACGGCAATGAAGAATTCAGATGGTGATGATGAACATGTGGTGGCGGCCCCTGAAGCCCACCTGAAAATGCACCGTAGGAAGAAATCCCGCCTGGTCCACCAGGCCCGCCATACTGAGACCCAATAGACCCCGGCATAGATGGCGGTGGCGCCAACCCAAGCCCGTCTCCCGCCGCCTCGCCGGGAACCCCAGTGGGGGCCTGAACTCCACCAGGCCCCGCAGGCTTATTCTTCTTCCCCTCAATTGCCAACTTACAAACAAGCTGCCGCCCATCAATTGTCTTCACCGGGTCTACAAGCGCCGCTTGCGCCGCCTCCGCCGTCTTATATACAAACAGCGCAAACCCTCTTGACTTCCCCGTTTGCTTATCGTATCCCAACGGCCCCTCTTCTATCTCCCCGTACGACAAAAAATGTGCTAACAACCTATCCACCGGCATATCAAACGGCACATTCGCAACATAAATCTTCCGCATCGAAACATCTACCACTGGAGCCGAATTCGCCGTCGGCCCAGCTGCCCCTGGTGCCGCGAGCTGCGTTACAGTCATCCGACCGTCAATTTTCTTGCTCGGTTCCTTCAACGCGAGCATAGCGCCGTCGACGTGCTTGAACGTAACAAAGCCGTAGCCTTTAGACTTGCCGGTGGCCTTGTCAAGGATGACGACAGCTTCTTCGAGGTCACCATAAGAGGAGAAAAGGGCGCGGAGGACCTCGGTGGTGGTGTCCCATCCGAGGCCACGAATGAATAGCTTCCGCTGAGTCGGATCCCGGTCGGCGATGGATCGTACGGCGTCGAGGACGTCCACATGGCGGATAACGGCGGCTTGGAGGATGTCGATGAGTTGTTCGTGAGTGAAGGGTTCAATGATCTTGCGAGCGTCTTCTGGAGTGAGCTGAGTGATGGTATCCGAATCTGTTGATACGATACCGTTCTCGTCCATCTTCCTTTTCTTGGTTGGATCCATGCTTGATAGAGATAAAAACCCTAGAGGAAGGAAGCGTAAAGAAAAACCCTAATCCTAACCCTAAAATATAGCAGGGCAAAACAAGAGTGCGGAGAGTAGTGTGTCAGAGTTTTGGGCGGGGCCATCTATGTGTTATATATAGACAATAATGATTCTATGCTCACTTATCTAAAATTCAGAATACTGTATTTAACAATAAGTAATTCCAAATTTTCAATTGGGGAGTTTTTATTTGTCTTTTATTTTCATATTTGGCGGTGTTATTTGCAAATTGGAAACTTCTCTGTCCTCGAAAATTTTTCCAAACACCAAACATGAAAATGTATTGATGCCGTTGCCAAATTTTAGTAATGGAAGTCTAATGAAAGAGTTTGGATTTGTTGTTGATTTGACAAGTGATCAACATCTGTTGATCATAGTTGAATGGCTAACATGTATGCAAGAAAGGGGATCCAATTGCTCACATAAAAAATACTCAAATCTAATGTGTTTTGGATTACCCGTAAGATCCATGAGTCTTTCTTATGTAAATCATTAGATCCCCATTCTTGTACATGTGTTGGCCATCTAACGGTGATCAACAGGTCAACAACAAATCCAAACTCCCATTGAAAATTCTCTATATGTGGAATATATATTTTGAAAAATAAAGTGGATTAAATTTTTTTTTTTTTATAGATGCCATGCATACATTCACAGTAATCCAATTTAATATCTTAACATCCATAATAAAAGTATATAATCCAATAATCAGATTTTCATAATATATATTTCACAGTTAATGTTGGCGTATGTGCACATGATTGTTCCTATATATAGAGAAGTGTTATAGTCAGAAAAACTTGACTTTAACTAAAGTCAAATAACACAAGTCATTGGATTCTCATTCACTTAATGGATAATTCATCTCAAGATTCCAATCTAGGGCTTGTGTTCTTTACTGACTTTAATTGAAGTCAAGTACCCTGACGAGAACATTTTTCCATATATATATATATATATAAATGGATATATACATAATATAGGGGCTTGAGTGATATTCTAGTAGGTTGTGCTCTCGTCTAGCCCATTAGGAGGGAAAGAAAAGAAAAAAGAAAATTATCCGAAAGTCCATAGTATAAATGATTTATATCCAAATGTTCAAGGCAAAAGATTTTATATCCAACAGCCTATATTTATACTAAAATTTTTATATCCAACAGCCTATATTTTATAGTTCCAGCTCTCATCAGTTGGGAGGGGGAGGGGGGGCATGGTGGGAAAAAAACTGATGAAATTACATTTTCTTTTCCATAACTCATCTTTTTTCCTACTTCTTTTTTAAAAAAAAAAAATTGGCATAGATGGTGGGACAAAAAGTAATGAGGTTATCTCTCTTTTAAAACTCATCATTATTATTTTTTTGTATGAATGTGTGGTGACATCAAAGAGAGGCTTGTTAATGTGAACATTTTTATCAATAAGAGAGAGAGAAGGTTTGAGAAGCTTGAGCAAGAACGAGAGAGACTCGAGACTTGAAGGCTTACATGACTCTGCAAAAAAATGAGGGTGGTTGCTCTATTTTGTGGCCATGAACCTAATGATGGTCAAGTATGGCCATCATTAGTTTTTCATTGAAATGGAAAATTTTTTTGGCAAGCATTCGACTTGAATTTCAAATTTCTATAAAGAGAGAAGCGTTTGCTAATTAGTCTCGTTTTTTGGTAAGGGCATATGTATCCTCCCATCTATCTAAGAACCTAATGGTACAAATCTTTTTTTAGCCGGACTTTTGGATACAAAATTCTTATACTTTATAGGCTTTTGGGCAAAGAACTTACGAAAATGATAATATATATAAGTGATTTTTTCAATAAAGTCGAAGGTATAAGAATTTTTATGAACTAAATGGTACATGTGTTTGTTGGATGGAGTTTTAATTAAAAACTCTTATATATATTGAACTAAGGGGTTAAGAACTCAATATTTTTTTTCCCTAAAAATCCAACCTTATTCTCTCTTATTTTTTTGCACGATTTTTAGTTTTTGTTTTCTGTTTTTTTTTTTTTTAAAAAAAAAAAGAATTCTGAAACAAAAAAGATAAAAATAAAAATAAAAATACACAACAATGTATGGGTCACAGAGGAACTCACGGAAGTCCATAATATGGGTCTGGTGACTTGCCCAAACAGGCATTCCAATTCCTTGTGGCACTGGTGCGATAAAGCCAAATTTATCGCAAGGTTCAGTCATGTAAGAATCATGTTAAAGTGTAGGTAAATAACATGTCAAGTGCAGGATTGTCTTCACAAATTTGGGATTTTCATTTTTGTTAATTGTTTCTCATGTTAAATGTCTCTTAGTTCATCACCTTAAGCCTGTTTCTGTAATTGTAATTTGACAGAGAAAACCAAATCTTTTCTTCTCACTTTCACAGCTTCACCCTTTCTTTCTTACTTTGTCTTGTTCATATGTATTGCAACCCATATAAGCGAACTCCTATTCTTTAAATCCTCCCCCACCCACCTCAAGAAAGAATAATATTTTATTTATTTAATTTTTATCTCTACAAATTTCAGGTTAGAAAGAAGATGGCTGAAAGTCCCCGTGCTCACAGGTATTTTTCTCCCTCTAGTTATCAATAAAAAATAGGTGTCTACCATACTTATATAATTGTTACAATTATAGTACTGAATAAAAGGTGTGAAATACACTCTCTGATAACTTCAAAGATGCTATAAGCTGCAAAAATTAGAATGGAGAAAGCTCAGATTTTCTGGTTATGCAATTCGTGAAAATTTGTGTTAAAAGTCTAAAAATCAAAAGACCTAGTGTTGCTGTACAAAGATCTGAATTTTGGATAAAACTTTAGTTATCTGGAAGTGGATTTGACCAAGCATTTGGAAGAAACTTCAAAACAGATTGACTTCAAATGGTGACGAGAATGATTCCTAATGGCCTATGCGGCGGGGCACATAGAGTCTGCTGTGATCCTTAATACATCATGCCACATTAATATGGAATTTTTCATTCTTTCAAATGAGGTACGAGGACAATTTTGTTAAACATACATTCGTTTTTTCACAGTGCAAATAGTGAGTATTTGCATTGGATAAGTACCCTGTTTTAACTTATTCCAAAAATGTCGTCCAAGCAAAACTGCATAGGAAACTGTAAAATATTACTGTGCGACTTCCATACTGCACTCCTGCGTCCATTAGAAGTGATGCTTCCCTGAATTTGATTTGAAATGCAGCTTAAGCTTAAAAGTTGTGGACAATGTTAAACATCAACTTTTGAGTAATTGATTGATTGAAGATAAAAATGGGGGTTTAGCATAGTTTAAAAGTGTATTATGTGATTTGTTTTTGAATTTCAGCATGAATGTTGGACTCATCTAGGCCAACATAAATTTTCTTCCCAAATTTTAAGATCTAGAATTCAGACCTGATTCTTTGTCGTAGTGATCAGAGCAAGGCAAGAATACGCTCTTCACTCAGACAAAGCACTCCAACAGCTCCAGTGGGCTGCAGACAAAGCGAAGGCAAAAGAAATGGCAAAGTTAAGAGCAGCACAGAAAAAGGCAGAGAAGATGGCTAGGCTTGCTCAAAATAAAAAAGAGAGAGAAGAGAAGGCAAAATTAAGAGGAGAAATTAAGAGAAAGACGCGCAGGAAATCAAGGGAAGACAAAGAAGAGTTAGCAGTTGCTGAAGGGTTAAAACTCAAGGCAAGACTAACAAAGGTAAAATCCCATGGAAAAATACCCACATCACCTTAAACCCTATAGCTTGCAGGAATTATGTAGTATCACCTTTTTGTAGGGCTATATATAAAGGCCATATCAATAAACTTGGCAGATATTGCAGGTGGAGGATAGTGGGGTAGATAAGGACAGTTTTTCTAGAACCAGACTGGTCATTAATCTGCAAAAGGGGATGGTTCAAATGTTAAACTGTGATGCCCTAATATATAATTGATGGAAAATCAAGGAAATATAGAAAATTCAGGAAAGATAAAGACATTAAAGAACCTTAGTTAGAGCAGGGGGAGAACCTTGAATTGTAAACTTCAATTGCTGACTTCTTCCCAAGCCAGTTGGACATTTCTTCTTCTTGTGGGTTATTTATTTATTTATTTTTACTTCCCTTCTTTTACAGTCCAATTGGTCTGTCCAGTTTTGTTTTCAAAACACTGGGTGAAAACCTTACTGGATGGGTTTCTTCCTGGAGTTACCATATATATGGGCAGAAGTTTATTGCATGGAAATATCATAAACCCTGTCTATTTCTTTGTTTTTTCCCCATCTACCCCTAGACTATATTGCCCAAATTTTGTTGTTAAATATGTTCTTGTGGATTCAATTGTTATGGTCACTGACTTTGATAAATTCAGGCATAGGTTTGGTGTGCCTCCTTGATGAAACTATCTAATGGGTCCCGTGCATCCTATCTGTTTTCTGCTAACATGGTTTTATAATGTTTTTCCAATCTTGCTCTTTTCTAACAATGCTATTTTCTGTCTTGACATTAGATTCACAAAAGGAAATCCATAAATATCAATACTCAAGGGGAGACTGTGAATTCTGAAATTCTGTCTTGGGAAAAATTAGATCTAGAGTTTATAAAGAGAGGGAGAATGCTAAGAGAAGTTTCACTTGCGGATCAGATTTCCATTGTTTGCGGCGGCTGAAAACATATATTCATGGAGAGCGAGGTGACTGCTGTTTCTAATCCTGATAATTTGCTATGTGCCATTGTTCTTTGTGCCAAGTTCTTTTTTCATTTTTTATGGTAATTCCTTATGCTTAGTTTGATTATTAGTAAATTGTAAAAAAGGAAATGAATCTTTCAACTACTACAATCCCAAGTTGTAACAAGATTCCAATTCTTTTTCTCCCCTTTTCATGTCTTCTAGGCAATCAAACAGAGCATTGACAGGGCATTACTTTGTTTTAGTTCTTCTGTTCCAAATCTTCTTTTTCTTATATGTTGCTTTTAATTTATTCGGCACATGCCAGCTTTGATGGAGTCCTTCAGTGTGATGGGAAAAGAAGATCAATTTGGTCACATTCCATTAGGTGGTAGTTGTGACCAAAGCAAATTTCTGGCAGTATAATGAAAAATTTTGGTGGAAAACTTCCACGAGCCGCATTTCGTTGCCTATCATTTGCATAGAAGGTGTGATTTCTATATCAGTATGCCCTGGGCTTTCAAACCCAAGACATTAAAGGGTCTAAATGAGATGAAACTTTTCATTAATCGATCAGTTGTACCATCAACTTTTGGGGCGCTAGATTAATTAATGGTCTTTTTAAATAATTCAAATGCTTCGAGTAATCTAGCTATTTCTAGTATGGTTCTTGAGAAAATTGTAGAATAGAAAATAAAATTTAAAATCCTACAATTTCCCTTGTTGGGATATGTTAGTATGTTAAAATTTTAAGATTCCAACTTTACTTCAACCTTAAATTCTAGTTGTTGAACAAAATTTTACATTTTCCATCCATCAAAGGATCATATGCTTGTAGTTGTAGCACCCCATATAAATTTTTTATCTTATCCTACATTTTCTTGGAAACTGCATGCTGTGAAATAGGTGAAGGACCATTTAAAAGTTTCTGATTCAAAACCATCTTGCACGATCGAGTTACTTGTTTCTGCAAAATTTGAGTGCCTACATGGAACACTTTTGATTAATCTTACAAAACCAGGCCAGCCATCTTAGCCACACACCGCCACTTTCAAAACCCAGAAAATTTTGGACACCAAAATGAGACTACTAACTGGCATGAGAATGATAAGAGGCTAACATGCTATTGTATCTTTGATCTTTCTACGTCCATAGCATTTGAAGGCACAATCTATCTTATAGATTGGAATCACTACAAACAATAATGAACAATAACAAATCCGTATGGTGTTATTTCTTAAATCCTCTCCATAACGGAATCATACTTGAAAGAAAACAAAATCTATATATTTGACATGCCATAGAATGCACACTTAGTGGTTTCACTACCATACGGCCTCTATGGAGTGGATCATAATACCCGATGAGAGAGAGTAATTTCATTGAGGTGGCTCGTTTCGCTACCATACTGCCTCTATGGAGTAGATCATAATACCTGATATGAGAGAGAGAGAGAGAGAGAGAGAGAGAGAGAGAGAGAGAGAGAGAGAGTAATTTCATTGAGGTGGAACATCCGCAGGTGCAAGAATTCTTTCATGAGATGCACGGTGTAGAAAAAAATACAGGGCACGTGAGAGTTAACAGAACAATCTCAATAAAATAGGGTTTTAGTTACCAAAGATTAGCTACAGAAGCTGTTTAGACCATTTTCAGTATTGTGCAAGTTTTGGCGTCTGTCAGTTAAGTAGAGTTGACCTGCCCTAGCAGAGATCTTCGGGAGTCTTAAAGAGTACTACTGTCAAGCAATGGCCAGCAAGTAATGGAGTTTCTCCTCTTTTAAGTTCAATGCATTTTGCACTTCTTGATAACCTTCTCAAATAGAAGGAAGACCATTTTACTCCATGAATTGCAACATGGTAGGGATCAAATAACCATTGATATCAAACCTGAATTCAAACCCAATACACAACTTTTTTAGAATTGAATTCTGATATTGATGAGTAATGATTCTGAAAAAGTTAAGAACTGGCTGGAAACTGAGCAATATAACAACCATTTGCAACCATAATATTGAGCTATGTATGCACCCATTTGCAACCCTAAGAGGCAAAGGTGAAAATCACAAAGAAAAATAAAGTTTCAGCTAAATAATAACCACCAGTTCTTTCATACAGAGCGCAGACCATCAATAACATGAAATACTGCATTAAAAGTTCAAACAAAAGAAACAAATGTGATTAAAAAGCCAAGTAATTACTAATTAAATTCTGTCCATCTCAGTGCTAGCTTGAGCCGATTGGAAGGTTTCAACATAGTACAAAGAACTGATGAACTCCTACCCTTTGAAATTCTAATCATACTCATTAAAACCAGTCTGGTTTATTGCAGTAGCATGTGGACCAAAACAACATTCATAAAATCTCTCATGGGGAGACACAGAATATATATGATAAAGCCTAGACAATCTTGGAGTTGATCCTAATTATCTACAGCATGCCTATGGATAGTTCTGCATATATCTCTGCTGGGCATGTCTCAAGCCTGGTAAGGGTTCCTACCAGGCATGTTTCCCGTGTTTTGAGCATAACTGTTCTGGTATTCTGCATTGGGCGCTGTACCTGGCATCTCTCTGCTTTGGTAAGGCATTCCTCCACTGTGAGGAATGTCCCTGTTTTGGAAGTTTGGCATGTTCCCTGTATCTCTGTTGGGCATGTTACCACCCGGCATTCCTCCCATATTGTTCGGGTGGGGAGGCATCCCTCCCATATTGTTCGGCGGCATCCTTCCCATGTTGTTCGGGGGCATCCCACCCATGTTGTTTGGGGGCATCCCACCCATGTTGTTCGGCGGGGGCATCCCACCCATGTTCGGTGGCATTCCTCCCATGTTGTTCGGCGGCATCCCTCCCATGTTGTTTGGTGGCATCCCTCCCATGTTGTTCGGCGGCATTCCTCCCATATTGTTGGGTGGCATCCCACCCATGTTGGGTGCAGGGTTCTGCGTATTCCGATTAGGAGGCATATCCCTATTCTGAAAATCTCGGTTCTGCATATTTTCTCTTCTCCTCTCAAAGTTTCTTGATCTATCAAAGTTACGAGGCCTGTCATTGCGTCTATTTCTCTCATTTGCCCGAGCATTGTTCTTTATCCATTCCTCATGGTACTTAGGATCATATGGAACCGCTTGCCCATTAATAAAAGGCTCCCCTGACATACGAAATAATTGCAGAAACAAAAAGAGAAATTGCAGAACAGAAAAGACAAATGATCAACAAAAAAGGAACGCTGTTTCTTGAAAGTAAAATATACAAACTTATCATGATAGAAAATTGAATCATAAAATAGGGGAATTATTCATATAAAATGCTATATAGTATACAACAAATAATTTTTATTTTCACCAACATCCAATCACCACTTAATAAAACAAGCAGTTACATACCTCCATAGTCTTTATTCTTAACATCCAGGTAAGAATCAGGAAGAACCCACCGAACTTTGGGCAGTTCTGAAAAGAAAATTTCAAGAACAAGACCCTTTAGAAATACCAATATGAACAACAACAGCAAAAACCAAACACTTAGAAAGCAAATGTACCTTTGATCTTGTATGACAGTTCTTCAGATACAAGGGCTCCAAATGCATAGTAGCATCTATGCGAAACTGAGTAGATCTTCATCCTGGCTTCTTCCTCACTGTAAAAGTAAATGTGCAAAAATAAATAAATAAAGGAAAAAGCAACTATTCTTCCCTTATCATACTTGATGAGAAAAAATGTGGGTTTTTGTAAAGCACGGACATTCAATATTAAATGACTAAGCTTACAGAAACCAAAAAAACTCCATATGTCAAGATAAAATGGGTTATCATTGCCACAGAGAACCAAGGTCATACTTAAAAGCAGAGGACCCTTCTCAATATAAACCAAGAACAGAAGATACTGAACAGCTAAAATTTGACTGAAAAAGTTATTTATGGACACCATACCAGGAGGAATTCTTGTTCCAGAAAATTTATTACCAAGATCAAAAGTAATAATTTCTAATCATACTCAAGTCACTAAATCTGTCAAGCCTTAGCTTATTAAAGAAGCATTCACTTGTGTGTCATATAAAAGTGAAACAAATTTTATACACAGGACAGCATCTGTTTGCATGGGCTGGTGCCATTGCCATACAATGCCACACACTAACAAGAACAAATTAGTAACACGCTACACCAAATTGACAATGCATTCCTGTAATAAATTCATATTTATTTTCCCTTCCACATTTAAGAGGGAGTAACTGTTACATTTCAGATACCCAATGCTTCATCTCTCAACACAAAGAACCAATCTATGTTTGGTCGCCAAAAAAAATGTGGGAAAAATAAAAGCAACTAAATTCTTTTTCGCAAAAATTCACCATTTTAAACTTGATACAAACTAAAGCGGACACTTAAATGACCCTAAAATAACCAGTAGGCTACGTGGAGTGGGTTTCAACTGTAATATGTTGAATGCTATAACAAGTTCTATTTTCCAAGTTATATTTTCTTCCCCACTTTTAAGCAATCAACAATGCACTTTTGAAAACCAAAACAACACAAAATATAATTTTTATTTTCTAGGTAACCATTGACAAGGAAGTGAGAAAAACAACATAAAACGTGGAAATCAAAATTTCATTTTATTTTAGTTCATCAGATTTCCCAGCAGCCAACGGAACAAAAAGAGAAACTAAATCACAAAAACAACATAAAACATAAGATTCATAATTTTTTCCTCCGTTTTCCTCAGTTTCTCGGCAACAAGCAGAACGAGTGGAGCAAACAGATATAACAATATAAAATCAAACAGACAAGTAAAATAATAAATCTTCACCTTCCAACAACCATCGCTAGTGTTTTGATATAACTATCAATAATCTCATCTCTCGTAGGATCACCCTCAGGTTTCTCCATAACAACGAGCCAGTGCTCGAAATCGCAGCCGTCGAGCAAGATAGTCTCCTTTGGAGGCCGGTTCGACCAGTTAGGGTTAGGGTCGTTGAGAGAAGACGATGTCTGGCGAGTCGCAAAGCCTCTGATGCCAGTCGCCTGAGGGAGGTGATGGAGGGCATAGACGGCGGAGGCGGATAAGGGGCGGAGGCGAAGGAGGGAGAAAGTAGAGAAAGAGGAGGTGAGTGAAAGGCGAGGAGTAGACAGAGAAAGAGAAGGGGATGAGAGAGAGGCGAGAGAAGAAAGGGAGGTTTTGGTGAGGAAGGAACGAGTGAGCAATCGAATCGCCATGGTTAGGGTTTTGGGTTTGGTTTTTTTCTAAAAAATCCTAGCTGATGTATATATAGAGCGTGTGAGAGTGAGAGAGACGGAGAGAGAGAGATCGAGTGAAGGGGAGACAGCAGAAGAGAGCGATGAGGGTTTTGGGTGGGTTTTATATGCAGTTTGTAAAATGCCCTTGGCATTTTAGGAAATGACGAAAATATCTTCTTTGTGACTAGGTTCTGGGATTTGGATTTGCTGTTTATCACTTTTTTATCAACCTATTAATCACATTGATTAATCACCTAAATCAATGGCTAAGATGCTTTCACATATTGGTTTGAGAGAAGTCAAAATTACTCGTCCTTGTTTGTTGTCTTAACTGGAGTACTAAAAGACAATTTTTTTAGGAATAATTTTATGTTTCTCATTCACTTTTTAGCAATAATCACAGTGATCTAACAGTTCATCTTTAAACAAAAAAATGTCACTGTAAAAATTTGTGACTATATTGTTTTTAAAATTATCATCATTTTTTCTTCATCAATTTTTTCAAAAAATTGACCGTTAGATTACTGTGATTTTAGGCAGCTGCGACATACATAACAAAATTTGTAATCAAATAGTCAGATTTTCAAAATTTATTTTGGTACTGGCCATATAGAAGTCTATTAACCTTTTTGTATTTTTGTTATTTTTAAAATCAGCTCAAATCTAAGACTTTTCTATTAATTGTAACTTATTAATATAAGTTTGTCCACACTAAATTGATCAACACATCCTAGGTTTTGTACTGCTAAACATCCTTCGAACGCAAATGAAGTTGGTTTTTTTTCTTCTTATTTTTTTACAGAAAAAAAATAAAATTTGTTTTTTCTAAATTAAAAGTATATATAATTTGATTAAGTTTTCAACTCCAAATCTCTCCTTCGAACTCATCGCGTATATTCTTATTTTTTGAAATCAAATTTTGAATTAAAGTATATAGAGATGTTTGATATTCATTTATTAATATTAATGGACTTTAGATAATTATATTTCTATTATTTGAAAAAAGAAAAGAAAAAGAGATACCATTTATATCAACTCTAAATTTATGCCTAAACATCCGAAATATTGCAAATAATTCCTAAACTATTTCCAATTTTTTTGAATTATTCTGAATATCTATATCTATACTTTATATAAAAGTATGAATCTTGAAAAAACTTTTAATTAACCATAATATCTTAATATTTTTAATAAATATTTTATTTTAATTCACATTGTGAAAATTTTATAATCTCTTGAATTCATATTTATTGATTATATAATTTTAAAATTTCAAACTTCTTTTAGATGACAATGTTTAATAGTTTTGAATATTTTAGTTTAATTGTATTGCTTACACAATTGATAGTTGATTCCTTTGAGAGATAAATACATCCTAACATAATGTCAGCTCATTTTCACTGAATTAAGTATTTTAAAAACATGACTGTTGGATTATATATTTTTTTTGATGCATGTCAAAAATCACAGTAATTTAATGGTCCCTACTTTTCAAAATACAAATTATGAAACAATTGTGAAAGTAGCCAATAATAAATACCGGTAGCGTTTTATGAAAAGGATATGCATGGTATGCATAAGAAGAGTTGTCATAAGTTAAGACAATTATAGTTATAAAACATCATATTGAAAATATGATAATCTATGCTTAATTATTGAATTCTTAATGTGAAATTGTGAACTACACCAAAAACAGTTTGTTGTTGCATTCTATGAAGCTTGTATTAGAAAAAATAATAATATAGAATTAACATGACAGTCATCTTGGCTACAAGGTGAACTAGAGGTTGTGACTTGTGATGCACAACACCCTACATGTGAAATTAAATTATAAGGAAAATCTTGTGGGTTTAACTTTTTACCAACTCAAAACTATAATTAAGAAAACAAGATTCTCTTAACAGAACAGCTTATTTATTTTGCAAATCATTATTTTTTTATTGCAAGAGTGATCTCATTGATCCCCCAATTTTAAATAAATTTTGACTAGAAGATAAGGTGTTACTAAATATTGTTTGTTTGGTGTTGTACTCAATGGAAACTATGTATCACAAGATTAAAGATGTTAAATATTCAAAAATAAATAAAACCGAAACTCAAAAATAAATTAAACCGGGAATTAGATTTTTACTGTTTATATTGTTAATAGTATTACAACTTCTCTTATATGAATTTAAAAACTCATATTTTTCCATGTGAGAAAGGCAGTATACTATCAACATTAATCAAACTAATTTTTATCATGAAGTGTTAAAAAAAAATGGTGGGACTTATAGCATAACGCTTCCTAAAAATTTTGTTGACGAGATTAATTTTTATCTCATGTAAAATAGTTTGTCTTGGACTATATTTGGAATTAGAGAGAAATGTAAAGAATGAGAATTGATGATACACTCATTTAACTAATTGTTTAACAAGACCACAATTGTGCCAATAGTTTGGTGGCCTAAGCACATGTATTCTCACTTTTAGGAGATAAATTCATAATTGTGTACATGAAAATAAAAATCTATTGACACTCATTTGTTAATATTAAGAATAATTGGGTTAATATTAAAAATAAAAATCTATTGACACTCATTTCTATCATCTAATATCACTCATCCAAACACACCTGCTAATTTTCTACCTCTCTTATTAAAACATTAACTATTTGACCTTCATAGCATGGAAATTCCATGGCCCATGTGAGTCACCATATCATTTTTTAACCAAAAAACAGTGCCTAACTAGCTGTGAGTTGGAGGGAGGAAGATGGCAAAACAACCAACCCCACCCCCAACCCCAAAAGAGTCAATATGCAGCTCACCTGAATAGCTTCACAAGCAAACCCCTTTCTTCTTTTGTGTTATTTCGTGTAAACTTTTCCAAAGTTTTCAAAAAGCCCCACCAAAGTCCCATCTCTCTACAGAAACCCAAGTCAAGCCCCAAGACTAAAACTCCCAAAAACCCATGCATGTAAATCCCCTATATAAGCTTCCTAGCTTTACTTGTAACCCAAAAAAAAAAAAAAAACAACCAGTTTGGTGTGTGTTAGCTCATCTTCTTTTTTTATCATCTATTCACCTTCTTCACATCTCTCACACACCACATTTTCTTCCCCGCTCCCTCACTTTCTCTCTCTTTTTCTCTACCATTCTCTCTCTTTCTCTCTCTCAATCAATGGAATTGCCAGTGAGGGTGCATGTTTCTTCAGGAGGCCGAAAAGCCTCATATAGAATAGAAACCAGGAACTTGTCATACATGTTTTGTAGCCGCTTTGATGAGTTCAATTGGTTTTGTTGTTGGGGGACTTCAAAGAGAGCTCCAAGGTTCATATTAAAAGATGTGAATTGTGAAGCTAGGCCTGGGGAAATCACCGCGATTGCTGGTCCTAGTGGGGCTGGAAAAACCACATTGCTAGAAATTCTTGCTGGGAAGATATCACCGCATAAAGTTTCAGGCCATGTACTAGTTAACAATTGGCCTATGGATGCTAAACATTTTAGAAGAATATCAGGGTATGTCACTCAAGATGATGCTCTGTTTCCTCTGCTTACTGTTGAAGAAACACTGATATATAGTGCACTTTTAAGGCTACCAGGTGGGCGAAAAGAGGCTGCTATTAGAGTGAGAGGGCTAATGAAGGAGCTTGGATTGGATCATGTTGCAAGTTCAAGGATTGGTGGGGGTTCAAATTGTGGTATTTCTGGTGGCGAAAGGCGTAGAGTTTCGATTGGAGTTGATTTAGTACATGACCCAGCTGTTGTTTTGATCGATGAACCAACTTCTGGGTTGGATTCAGCATCAGCTTTTCATGTAGTTTCATTGCTTAAATCAATGGTGGTTAATCAAGGTAAGACAATTGTCTTAACTATCCATCAACCTGGTTTTCGAATCATCGAGCTTTTTGATAGAGTTGTACTGCTTTCAAATGGTTTTGTTCTGCATAATGGGTCATTGAATCTTCTTGAAGAGAGGCTAAAGTTTGTTGGTCATTGCATTCCTTGCCGCATCAATGTGCTTGAATTTGCCATTGACGTTACAGAAAGCTTGGCTATACAAACTTTAGAAACTCCCAAGAATCAGTTCTTTCTCAACAATAAGCTTGAAGAACCTAAAGAAAATGAAAGAAAGCTTTTCTTCTTCTACCCAAATTCTCGATTCGAGGAGGTTCAAATTCTAGCACAAAGATTTTGCAGCAACATATTTAGAACTAAGCAACTCTTTGCCACAAGAATCATACAAGCCTCTGTAGCTGGATTAGTCCTTGGTACCATCTTCATGAATGACAGCAATACTGATCTATCACCAATTGCTTTACAAACCCGAATCGGGTTTTTTGCCTTCAGCCTCACTTTCTTGCTATCTTCCACAACAGAAGGCCTACCAATTTTCTTGCAAGAGAGAAGGATTTTAATGAGAGAGACTTCAAGAGGAGCTTATAGAGTATCTTCTTACGTTTTATCAAACACCTTCATTTTCATTCCTTTTCTTTTACTGGTTGCTCTTCTCTACTCCACCCCAGTTTACTGGCTAGTGGGTTTAAGGCGCACCATCGACGGCTTCCTCTACTTTTCTCTGGTGGTTTGGATGGTTGTCTTGATGTCAAATTCTTTCACAGCATGTTTCAGTGCTCTAGTGCCAAATTTCATCATGGGAACATCTGTGATTGCGGGCTTTATGGGATCATTCTTTCTCTTTTCTGGGTACTTCATAGCAAAGAAAAACATACCCAGTTACTGGATTTTCATGCACTATTTGAGTTTGTTCAAGTACCCGTTTGAGTGTTTTTTGATAAATGAGTATGGAGGAGAGCATGGGAGGCGGAAGTGCATAGAAATTGAGGGAGGAGAATGCAAGTTATATGGAGATGGGTTCTTAAGACAGCAAGGTTTAAGAGAGTCACAGAAATGGAGTAATTTGGCTGTGATGTTGGGTTTCATCATTGGTTATAGAGTGCTTTGTTTTCTGATTCTGTGGTACAGATGTTCTAGAAGAAGAAATTAGAGGAAGTTTTACAAAATAGGAAAAATATTTGTTCTTAATTGTTTCTTTAATTTTTATCCTTCTTTTTCCCAATATTTCTATAGGATGATGATTCAACTTGCTATGATCTAAACAACTTTTGTATTGTTATTATTTAAGGATAATTGGTGATCAATAAAAGGTAGCTTGTGCTTATGCTTATGCTTATGCTTGACATAAATGTAATTTACCCCATGCTTTTACTTAATTAACACTTGTATTGGGATAAGAATAAGACAGTCCATTTTTCCATCACCCCAACACTGAAGATCTGTTCACTTCATGCATCATAACTGTTGTTGCAAGCATTTTCATATATATATATATATGGAGAGAGAGAGAGAGAGAGAGAGGCTATCTTTTCCTTGGTCATTACATATATTTTTTCTTCAGCCTAAGTAGTTGGGAATTTGTTCTGTTTTACCTAGGGATGATTCTAAAAGAGCTGGGTTCAATCTGAACTCGGCCAGCACAAGATCAATAGCCAATCCATGAAACTTCAGGATCAGCCAAGCCCCTTTGGTACCTAAGGAAATAATCCAGCTTGGCCCCATATTAGATGCCAATGACCAAAGGATTAGGTAGTTTTTATCTGCAAGTTTGGGATTCTCAAATCAATTTGCTCAATTAAAATTTTGAATAAGTCGTACGTGCACAAGAATAAGTTTCATTATCATTGTTAAAAGGGCAAGAAGGCAAGCAACTAAAATTTTCCAACAGTCCATTTCCACAATGTTATTTCAAGTAATCATTTATGTTCCAACTTCCAAGTCTCAGTCTAATCATGGTAACTAAGCCCAGCAATACGACCAAAAACAAAGAGAATTAAAGGGAAACTAAAATAAATTACACTACCAACCACACCCATTTTCATTCAATGGTCCAACGCAGGAAGATATTACTTTTCTTGCACTCGTATAACTTTGCAATTTCCTATCTACCTCCAGCTAACCTCCAAGAGACTGACTTAATCAGCATGTACTTGAAGACTTTAGCATCTTGTTTAACAAGGTTTTTAAGTTCTATGGGAATCATTCATCTAATATCAAACTATGTTATTCAAATTGTTGTCTATGGAGAGCAATCGTAGGAGGCAAATTTCCTTGGTTCTTCATCTCACTGAATGGCAATTATAATAAATGTCATATAATCCAATTTACACTTGAAAACCCAGTAAAGAAGAAGATCTTAATGGTTCGGTTTAACGGCTTTTAGGGCAGTTTGTACATTCCAGTGGAAAAGAAATGATTTTATTTTGTTTTTGGCAACTTCTTAAGGCACAAAGCCTTCATAATCAAGCCAGTTCAAAACAAATAATGGAGTTGCTGCTGCAAAATTTTGGAGCCATCTTGTAGAATGATGGTTAAAATGTAAATGATGTCAATACTAAATAGTAGTAGGAGGTGGCTAGCAGCAATATTTTGTTGGAATTGAATGTTCCCTATATTTCATAGGCACAAAAAATTCCTTACATAACCAGTCAGTAGAACAGGAGCAAGAACTAAAGAGTAGCAAGATGTATAATTAACTGACATCCTCTGCACTCACCAACAATGCATCAAACTTCCTCCAATGTATTGTTCCAACTCCCAATTCACATAGTTTTTTTTCTAGTTTATTTTGATCAATAGATATTCAATTTATGGCCTAACAAGACAGCAAATCTGGAGCTCAACAACCATTGTGTTTCCATTTCGTGAGAATACTCGAAAACTTCATTTAAAAAGAATACCTTCCGCAAAAGTAAATCTAATTTTGATACACAATATTTACAAGACTGAAAGTTTCACAAACAGGACTAAAAATTAAAGAATAAACAATTATTTACTCAAAACTCAGTTGCTTCTGTCATATATTGAATTAAAGGTCATGGTAGCATGTGAAGTGGGCATGTTTTCTGATGATGACGAGGATGAGTTAACCAGCTTCCCGGTGCCTGTAGATTCCGTGTAAGACATATTCTTCGTGTCATCCCTGTCCTTGTGGATCTTGATTTTGAGACGCTTGAACTCAGAAAGTAATCCTGGTTCTGATATCTTCTGGTTATCTACGTCTATCTCACCCATTAGCAGTTTGACCACAGTAGACATCAAGGGCCGGAGCTTTGGCTTATCTTGGGTACAGAGAAGACCAATCTTCAAGAATCTGTGAGCTTCCTCAACATCAAAATCCCCATTCAACGATGCGTCCACCAACCCCACCAGCTCCCCTCTCTTGTGCAGTTCCCATGCCTGCATCAGGTACATCTCTCTAATAAGGTTTTCTCAAGGTTCTAGGTAAAAATGATAAATTTAAGTAACACTAGAGTTCAATCCAAAAACTGACTGGAGATAATAAATAAGTCCTAAGGAAAACTATGACCCACTTTCTGGGCAATGGGAGAACTTAAAACTGCGTGCTGGTTTGATATCCAAGAACTTTCTTTAACATAAAAGGTTCAACTTCAAATAAAGATGGAAAATATTGGGTTCGCACACAAGAAACCTAGGATCTTCAATATTGCTCAAATAACAATTCATGGACAGATAGGAAGCTTGTATTCTTGCATAAGCTTTGGGTTTAACGTGTGCACACAAACACATGCACACACACTATTAAAGAAGGCTAAGGATTTGGGAGGCTAGAAGCAGTTAAAAAGGGTAACTGTCAACTAATCATAATTTGAAAAACAAAAGAAAAAACTAACCGTAAAATCAAATTTTGAAATAATAATGAGTGAAAATATGTAAATTGTCTTGTTCTCGGAAGAACTATACAGGTTACAATGTGCACAAGCCACAAGTACTTCCAGGAGAAAAAAAAGAAGGAAAAATACAATATGCACAGTATTACACATTAAATAAGTCCACCAGAATGAAAACATTGATGATGTCAATTGGGGTTTTAGCCATTGGCCCAGGGGGCAAGAGGTGGCAAGTTTATTTTTAAAAGGCATGTGCACTCAAGGTCAGAGCCTAACCTAGAGTTCATCACCCAACACCACCAACTACCCCCATTAACAAGGTAATTGTAATAAAGTGCTATTACTTTAATATATAGCTGTTTCATGAGTATGTGGATGATACATACATCAAGTTTTCCAAGGTTTTCCATGCTAGAGACCAAAACAACCTCATTCTAACGCCAACACATTTTCATTTTTAGATTTCACAATTACCAAACAAAAGTTTCAGATTAATATACAAAGAAATGCAACCAAAATCACACTTATTTCTTGGTAATCAGTAAAATTCATAACAAAGAAAAAAGTACTAGAAATGATTCAATTCTATTGGGCCATCATTCTATCTGGCTCCTACAATCTCCAATACCTTTAATTTCAGCAACATGCCTGTATACTTATATGCACTATAAATTTAGAAAATTTAGTGTGCAATCCAGAAAATTTTGTACTATAAAAATGTTGTTAAGAACACATCGCACAGTCACGATCAGGGAGGAGAGAGTGAAAGCCATCTACTCTGTCCAATGCAGAAGTTCCACAGGTGAAAAATCAACCCAGTAGATGAATATAAGGCTATTATGCAGTCGCTTTAATTGTGATACCTAGGGCCCATTTGTGTTCGCTTATGCTAAAATCACTTTTGGAGAACTATTTTTTCACATATCTCTTTTAAATTATGTTCAAACCATGTCTTCGCATATCAATATTTTCATACTAAAAGTGATTGTGGTAAAAGTTGGGGCCTCCTAACTTTTGCCACAATCACTATTAGTATGAAAATTTTGTCATGCATCCTATCATCTTTCAAGTTGTTTAAAAGTGATTATCATTCCTCCTCTTAGATCAAGTGAAATTTTAAGCTCCAAAAATGATTCCAGGAAAAGCTAATGCAAACGTGCCTCTAGTAACAGTCAATGTAATTACGTATTCATGAAGTCATACAATAGATTCATCAAGGATGGATCCTGATCTCCCTCGATGTTCCTTATTAAACATTATAAAATTTATCATCTCAATAAAAAGATTCAAGTTAAGAGCTCAATTAATATAATCCTGAAGACAAATCCCATTTGAGGATAGAAGGGAAGTTGTAAATTCAAGGACTCTGTACCTTTTCAAGAAGATATTGTTCTTCAGCAGGTAACCGCTTGTTCGTATTGCATCTCCCACAGACAATTTCCAAGAGCAGAACACCAAAACTGTAAATGTCTGCTTTCCTTGTCAACTGACCTCGTATTGCATACTCAGGAGCCAAATAACCTCTACATAAACCAAATATGGATAACCATATATATAAACATGTTAGAAAGCAAATTGGTAAAATTCTACAAAAGAAAAATCCAGATCCAAGGGTCACTACTTGCCCACATGGGTAGCGCTTACATATCCTAGGTTTAATTCCCATAAAAATATCAGACAATGACAAAAAGGTTTTGGTGAAGCCATATAAATTTCAACTTGTGTCACTACATGTTGCGACATCTCTGTACAAGTCTTAAAAACCAAATTGAAATGATGCTTGGATCGAGGAGTTGATGATATATTGAGTGTAACATATATAGTCATCAAAACAATTCCATTATGATGTGCACTGCCTTTGCAGGAGAGAATATCACTAGATCAGATAAAACTAACCAACTAGTCCAGAAAAAAACCAATGTTGAGATGGGTTAGGTAGTCTGATCAGGTTGACTTTAAGATAGGAAACATCTTATGTGGAACCATTAATTGCTTCACCCTGCCTACCCACTCCCCTGTAGGACTGTAACACCAGATCACATGCTATTTTGGGAGTATCATTCCAAACCATGTGTTTACATTGAATTATCATGAGTTCCCATGCTGAAAATCCCCCCATTAAATAGCCTAAAATCATGAGTTCCCAAGCTGAAAATCCATTGAAAAACAAACACATGACTGAATAAAATAGAATGTGAATTTTTGAACTTACGCTGTTCCTGCAACACGTGTACTAACATGAGTCATGTTGGCCGGGAATAGCTTTGCAAGACCAAAATCTGAAATTTTGGGTGTTAGGTCCTTGTCAAGGAGAATATTGCTTGCTTTGATATCTCTATGAATAATATGTGGTTGGACTTCCTCGTGAAGGAATGCAAGCCCCCGTGCGACACCAATGCAAATTTTATACCGTGTCCCCCAGCTGAATTGGATGCCACTGCGGCCTCCACCTAAAAAGTACAGAGGACCTATGTCATTACTTTACATTTAAGGATTATGACTTTAAGGACATAAAAAATGCTCATGGTTGTCGAATGAAAAAAAAAAAAAACTGTGGCATTACCGAGAAGAGTTTGTGCAAGGCTATTGTTCTCAAGATAGCCATAGACCAATATTCTATGGTTTCCTTCCACGCAACAACCATACAACTCAACCAGGTTTTCATGCTCTATATCCCTTATCACATATATTTCTGTCAGAAACTCCCGCACCCCTTGCTTTGAGTCAGCTGAAAGCACCTTTATAGCAGCCACCAGTCCATCTTTGAGCGTTCCCTGACCATTTAAAGAAATTTTGAAAATAAGGAAATAATCATTGGAGAGATAATTTTTTAGCCACATATTCAATCAATGATGATCAGGCAAGTATATCTCACAAATATGTGGATAAGAACACCTTACCTTGTAGACAGAACCAAAACCTCCCTCCCCAACTTTATTAGCTGGGCTAAAATCTTCAGTGGCAATCTGTAATTCTTTGAAAGTGTAAGTGATAAGATTTTGGATGCCTGAAACCTCTGTAGCAATACAGAACGTAATTAGAAGCTACACATACACATAAATGCATATGGGTGTATTCACATCACCAGGACATTTGCATGCACATGTGTGGGTAAAAATGTATGTCAAAGCTCCAAACTTTAATTGCTTTAGGATGTATTTGGATGTCCCGTGGAAATTGGGAGGCTCCATTGCATTTTACTTGGCATTTAAAGTTTCAAATCCATCATCCAGAATGTGTCCATAGAAGGAAATGAATACCCTCACAGAACTGAGGGCATAAAACCATATTTAGTGACAATAGTGTTTCATGGAATGATGGCACATCAACTTTTTACCATGAATTATCATGATGGATGCCACCTCTGTAATGGCTCCACTTACGTTAATGGATTTGCACTCTGAAGACATCCTCGGTAACTGCAAGACCAGTTCCAGTTCAGTTTGTTAAGTTTCCAACCTAAAAGCCTAAGCTTGTAGGTGGAGGGCCCAATAGAGGTATATGAAGCTATAGCAAGCCTTTTATTTAGGCGATGAGGGATAGAGTGGATTTTATTCTTCAACACTCACCCTTACGTGCAGATTCATTTGGGCCTTGTCACATGCATAATCAATGCTCTGATACCATGTTAAGTTTCCAACCTAAAAGCCTATGCTGTTAGGTGGAGGACCCATACAGGTATACGAAACTATAGCAAGCCTTATATTTAAACGACGTGGGATAGAGTGGATTCTATTCTTCAACACAGCTAATGATTTTCTGATGAAGGAAAAAAAAGAAGCTTAAAGCTGTCAAGTTCTTTACCTTCTTCAACTTCTGATCTTCGTTTAGGTATCTTCTTTCTAGAAAAGAAAGAGCAACAAGTCATGATCAGCTTGCTTATGTCGACCAATAATAGCTCAACTCACACCAAATCCCTGCCCTGTCAAAATGAATCATTAAACACAAACATATTATCATGCAAGTTTTGGTGACATTCAGCACACATATCCATGTGGAATGGGTTAGCCTCACTAACCAGATTTTTCTAGAATTTAACAAATGATTTAACAATCCAAATGATTGCCCATGACATTGTGCCATGAACAAAGAAAAGAAAAGAAAAGAAACTGATGGGATCTGAGAAACCTCAATGGTAACATCATTGATTTAACTATCCTTGAACACCCTGCAGAAACCCCCACAAACTTGACCTAATGATTCTAGTCTCCTATTATCATCAGGATTAGATACGAGAGTTAAAAAGAAAAAGTTGCAATTACATGATTGGGACATTTTATTTTATTTTATTTTTGGCTTCTCAAAATGATCGAATATAAAATGGTGCATTCTTTAAAAACAAACTCAGAAACCAATTTATGAAAAGCCAACTATTGTACCTTAATACATGAAAGGTTCAAGTAGGGAGACGAAAACATTGAAAAAAACATGTTATTATTGAAGACGCTTAATTCCATGTAGAGAACTTACTTGTTAAGAGGATGCTTACGAAATTATTGGAGGAAAAGTTCATATAACGACAGAGAGGAGGGCGAGGGAGTTCTATAAAAGGGGTTGAAAATCTGTTATATTAACTATAGCTGTGAACTTCACAATCTAAAAGGCTCCAGACTAGTATAATCATACAACAACAACGACCGCGAAAAGAAATAAATCAAATTGCTAAAATTGTTATCCTATTAATCTACCATGGGATGGTTCATAAAAAACATTGGTAATTAAAATTAACTGTCATCTGCGTTTTGCTCTACTTTGATTCTAGAAATGTCCCTTCTCTCACAGTTTCCAGACCCAAGAAGAAAACTTTAAAACTTGTTTCGAACCATAATTAATCCAGACTAAAGATCTATATACTTCAAAAAAAAAAAATCAACCTTCACAATAAACACAATAATATAGGAGGAATGAAAAACCATACTTAAAAAGGCAAGAGAGAGAGAGAGGAATGAAAAGAAAGACACACACTTTAGTTTTCCTGTCTTTCCTTCATTTTCTCAGCAACCAAACAGGAGGGTAAATGCAAAACCACAGAAAGAAACTTCAATCAAGAACTCACCTTTGCTGCTAGTAACTACAGGAGAGAGAGAGAGAGATTGATTTTGGGGATTCGTGGCAGTTAGATACTTGTAGACTTGTAGTTGCAGGTCTTTGTGTACGGGCGCAAGGTAGGTGGACAAGAAATATCAAAAACCTCACCTTAATTTTGTTATAATACAACTGGCCTCCCTTACAATTTTATGAAATATTACTATCTATCCTGTAGTTCTGAATTTCCTTTCATATTGGGGCCGCCGTCAACGTGGGACTAACGACGTGTACGAGAACAGGTGGTCTTTATTAAAAGAAAAGGTCAACGTCACCTTTTGCATTCACCTCTGGCGGCCTATGAAAGATTTATTTTAGAAAGAGAAATAGATAAGAATTTTCCAATATAACCCGAGGGTAGATCACTTGGCGAAAAATCCATCAAGGTAAGGTCATGGGTTCGATCCTTGGGGCCAGCTCTCCGGACGTACAGCATAGCAAGATTGTTAGTACATGTCTCCAGTAACAGGTAATCAATTTTTGGATCTAGGTGTGGGTATGAATCTCCGCCACTATGCGAGTCCGTGTCTTACTGGTGTGTGTGTTGAGGAGCCTGTGCATACATTCGGGATTTGTCACTCGGTTCTACTCTAATTAAAAATGGCATTAGGTATCGATTCCGAAGTCGTAAGAGAACAGACCGAGAAGATTTATCCTTGTATCCCAAAAAAAAAAAAGAATAAATAGTTCTTATAAATCGTTCTCATGTAAATTGTTACCCCTCTTGCATATAATAAAAATGTGGACCATACTGTCTCACTTCATCTCCTCCCAAATTGACCCCCTTCTCACGCTTCTTTCTCTCTCTCTCAAATCATGGATTCTTGAGCATCAAAGCCTCAATATCCATAATAAGACCCCAATATTCTTTTTCATTTTTTTCTCTCTCTTATTTTCTTAATTTATTATTATCATTATTATTAATTTATTATAATACTGAAATTTTTTACTTAGACATTTGATTTAGGACTTTAGACTTACTTTATATTATACTATAAATTTATTATTGTCATTTATTATGAAATTGGATTTTTTTATTTAAGGTTTTAATTTTAGGACTTTATATTTGATATATATGGCAGCATGAATTAAATAATTGTTATTGATTGGAATTTTTTATTTAGGACTTTTATTTTAGGGCTTTAGGTGCTATGTATGCTTGTATAAATGTATTATTATTATTAGCTTGTTGTGAGATTATGATTTATTATTAGGATTTTAATTTTAGGGCTTTAAGCTTACTGTCTATGATATTATAAGTATACATATTTTAATTGTTTCTAATTTTTCTATCTTTTTTAGTCTATGATTTTATTAACGATGTGTGCATTCAAATTTTGTGGAGTTACTAGCATGTAAAAATAATAATAAAGAGTTAATATTTTACATGCAATTTTTTTTTTTTTTTTTTTACGTTAACATATAATAGGGCCTCATTTTAAGAACTCTCTTAGGGCTCTTCAAATCTTAGGGCCGGCCTTGTATTTACCATCCATTTATTTATTAAAATTTTCATCTAATTTTTATCACAATTACCCGTAGTATTTAATTTTGCTAACATCATATCATCCTTAATTCAATTCGTTGGTCTCATCTAGAAATTAGAATTGTTTTTCATCTTATCTTTAATATCAGGTGAAATTTTGAACTCCAAAAATAATCCAAAAAAAAATTAATGTAGGCGGGTCTAACATTAATTGCAAAATATATTTTACAAAATCGACCGTATGATTAAATACCCTTATGAATGTCATCTATTCCAAAGATAACAATGAATTCATTTTTGAAAAACCAAACCAATTGCAAAATCACGGTCGATATGTTTATATGTACTCGAACTGAATACCTCTTTCCCCATAATGGAAATACATGCTATAAGCCGATGAATCATTGGCTATAATGTAAATTACTGTACCAACAACCCATAAGAAAAATTAGGAAAAAAGTAGTCATATCCACAACTTGTACCTTATGTGAAATGAAAATTTATTTCATTAAAAAAAAAAAAAATATATATATATATATATATATAGGGTCACGTTCCTCTTATACCCTATTTTGACACTTATCTTTACACCTCATTTTCAAATACTATTGTAGGTAGAATATTTTGACAAACCTACCGTTAAATTAGATACTTATCTTCTGTTTGACATGTATGAAAAAAATCGGAGTGATCCAACGGTTAGTTTTTGAAAAATATAATTTTAAAGAACTATTATTATTTTTATTAATTAAAAACATAACAGTTTTTTATAATGATATTTCTTAAAATCAAATCAATGGATCACTGTGATTTTTAGCATACATGACATGCATAATAAATATATTGAATCTAATGGTCGGTTTGTCAAAATATTTATCATAGGAAGTGTTTTGAAAACGAGGTGTAAAGATAGGTGTCAAAATAGGGTGTATAGGGAACTTGACCCATCTATATATATATCTAATATTACTTTTTACGATTATATAATGCTGATGTGGCAGTCTTAAAATTCATTCCCTCATTCATTTTCTTATCTTCTCTCAATTTTTTCATTTTTATTGGTTTTTGTCTCACTTTAAAATAATATGGCATTATATCATTGGTCAAATTAATTAAATGAAATTTAAACTTTCAATGTTTTTTATTGAGCTGAGTCTCATTTAAGTTTCATTTCTCTTTCCATAATTAATTTTTGGGTGATGTTATTTCATTACATTTTTTCTAATCATATCACATGGACCAATGGCCTTTATGATATTGAAAATAAAAATAAAAGTATTGCTTTTATTGATGTGAATCACACATCAAATGCCAACTAATAAGATCGGTGAAGTAGCATTTTCTTTATTAAAAAAAATTCTTTTTATTTATTGTGGATCATATATATATATATATATATATATATATATATATTAAACGTATAATACTCATCATGTCGCTATTATATTAGAGGTACTGTATATTTAACAATTCATGGAATTATTTCTCGTGGAATAGTCTCCCCCTACAATTTGTCAATTTGAACTAAATAACTAATCATGATAATCCACGTGCAAGAATTCATGTGCTAGAGTCTACGTTGAATTTATAGCAGCCTACGTAGTATGAATAATTTGAAAACACCATCCACAATTTGACAAATATCAATTAGCATACAAAAAAGGTGTGAACAACTTTAAAATTATATATATTGAGGAACTAAGAGACTTGTTAACGTAAGTTTTGGAAAATTCAATTAAGGATGGCCATATTAAAGCATGACAACAACTACGTACGTTGTGCATTACAACTAATATGACAATATTATAACTAATATGACAATATTATGTCAGTATAATCATTCAATGTGACTAATATTAGTAACATACTAACATGGCACTATAAGAACATTTTCAATCGGGTGCGGGGTGCGGTATGGGCTGGTATTGGCACCCAAATAGCTTGTTTTAATGGGATGTCATTTGGGGTGGCAATTTTTGGTAATGACAACTCTTGTTGTCAAATTGGCCACTTCAGTTAGCACTTGCATTTGTGTCATATCATATTTTCTCTTTAAAAATAAGAAAATGTCGAAATATAATATTAATGTGTGCATTATAGCACATAGGTGCCAAATTTTGAAATTGATGCCATTTGAGACGACAGATTTTTACTTCGATGCATCAAATGGTACAAATGTTTTTTTTTTTTGGAAATTTGGCCAAAGGTCTTCCTTTATAAAATTTTCATGCCAAAAATCCTCTCGAAAGTTTTTTCATGTCGAAAATCATTATGGTGTGAATTGGACAAAAATGTTATTCCTTTCCCAAACAACCTTCAACTCCAACCTCTAGGTCACTATCTTTGACACTCAAAGTCACAACGCCTGATTCTTGAGTTCACTACGCCTGAACTCTCAGTTCCTATGCCGAAATCGCAGTTGATTATATCGAAAGAAAAAAATTTTAAAAATACAAGAAAAAACACTCTTTTTCTTTTTCCTCCATTAACTGTTCGAATTTCTGCATCTTTGATTCTTACAGATGTTTTATGTGTACCTTCTTTTTCGTTCAATCTTATATCTGCTAGCAAACTCATTCATAAAATTTGTTGTTGTCTTATATTTCTTGATGATTTTTGCTTCATACAGAATCTGGCATGATGGCAGACGATTGGACTGGCTGAAGCTAAGAATGGTTTATATTACTTGAAACTTTCACCAACCAATTCACCCCTTTCTTCTGCCTTAACTGCTACTGCTTCTTCAATAAAAACTGTCTCAGATGATCTCTGGCACTATCGCCTAGGGCACTTATCATCTTCTAGACTAAGTCTATTGCTTTCATTGTTTCCTGAAATTTCTGTAAATTCCACTAACACCTGTACTGTCTGTCCTCTAGCTAAGCAACGACGGTTGCCATTTCCTGTTAGTAAGTCTGTATACAATTCAATGTTTGAATTGATTCATTGTGATATCTGGGTGCCTTTATCAGTAAATTCTAATAATGGTTCTAGGTATTTCCTTACCATTGTTGATACTCATAGTCGTTATACTTGGGTTTTTCTAATGCATAATAAATCACAGACTCGTTCTCTTGTTCAATTTTTCTTCAATTTTGTTGAATCTCAATTTCAATCTAGGATCAAAAGCATTCGGACTGATAATGGTCTTGAATTCTTCATGCCTGATTTCTATGCTTCTAAAGGAACTTTTTTTCAATGTAGTTGTGTTGAGACACCCCAACAAAACTCCATTGTTGAAAGGAAGCATCAACATTTATTAACTGTTGCTCGTGCATTACGTTTTCAAGCTAATATTTCTTTAAAATTCTGGGGTGAAAGCATTTTGACTGCCACACATTTGATTAACCATATTCCTACACCAATTCTTTCAAACAAATCTCCATATGAGCTTTTATTTTCTAAAGCACCAGATTATTCACATTTATGTGTCTTTGGCTGCTTATGCTATGCATCTACTCTTTGTCATGCTCGTAAAAAGTTTGCTCCTGGAGCAAAACCATGTGTTTTCTTAGGATATTCATCAGGTGTTAAAGGATACATTTTATATGATCTCCATACTAAATCTCTTTTTATTTCAAGAGATGTTATATTTCATGAGTCAATTTTTCCTTATATGTCTCGGTTAACATACTTTAATTCTGATGGTTGTCTTGTTGTTCCAAATTCTTGTCCAGATTTACCTCTCTCTGTTATTCCATCTATTGTTGAACCTATTCTACTAGTGAAATTCCAATTCAATTCTCTGTAAATAATAATCGTGTTCCTTCTGATAATATCATTCTTCCTAGACAGTCTACACGACTTAAAAGACCTCCCAGTTATTTGAAAGATTTTCATTGTAATTTGATCAATTCTTCTCATTCATGTTCAAATCTGCCATAAGCTAATGCTGTTTCATCATCAAGTAATTCCTACCCTTTATCTTCCGTTTTGAATTATGATCATTTATCATCATCTCATAGACATTTCAGTTTATTTGTTTCTTCAAATTTTGAACCTCAATTTTATCATCAAGCTGTTGCTTATCCTCATTGGAGAGAAGCCATGCAAAATGAGATTAATGCTCTTGAACAAAATCAAACTTGGAAGATTGTCACTTTGCCTCCTGGTAAAAAGCCTATAGGCTGCAAATGGGTATATAAGATTAAGTATAAGGCTGATGGGGAGATTGAAAGATACAAAGCTAGGCTTGTAGCTAAGGGATTCACACAGTGTGAGGGACTAGATTATCACGAGACGTTTTCTCCAGTAGCAAAAATGACTACTGTTCGCATGTTACTAGCTATTGCTGCTGCTAAAGGTTGGTGTTTACAGCAATTAGATGTGAGCAATGCTTTTTTACATGGTAATCTTGATGAGGAAGTGTTTATCTCATTACCACCTGGTTTTGGTTCCAATGAGAAGAACAAAGCATGTAGATTAACCAAGTCACTATATGGTTTAAAGCAAGCCAGTAGACAATGGTTTTCACGCTTTTCTACTACTCTCATTGATCATGGTTTTGAGCAATCGAAATCAGACTTCTCACTTTTCATTAAGAGTGAATGAGATATCTATATTGCTTTATTGGTATATGTAGATGATATTATCATTGCAAGTAATGATGCTGCTGTAACCAATTTATCATCCTTCTTGAATTCACAATTTCGCCTCAAGGATTTGGGCCAAGTATAGTCTTTTTTGGGTTTAGAAATTACTAGAAATACAGATGGCATTTCTGTATCTCAACGAAAATACACATTAGAAATATTGGAAGACAATGGTTTACTTGCTGCCAAACCGGCTTCTTTTCCTATGGAGTCAAATTTGAAGCTGTCAAGAGAAGAAGGTAGTCTACTTACTGATCCAACTCCGTACAGAAAACTAATTGGTCGTCTAATTTACTTAACAATTACAAGACCATATATAGCCTATGCTATTCAGATATTGAGTCAGTTTATGGATGCTCCACGATAACCACATTTAGATGCTGCCCACCGTGTTCTTCGGTACCTAAAGACTAATCCTGGACAAGGTCTTTTTTATCGTCCTGATTCAAGAAGGTCTGTCACTAGTTTTTGTATTTTCTTGGGGGAGTCTCTTATCTCTTGGAGATCCAAGGAACAACATACAGTCTCAAGGTCTTCTGCCGAAGCTGAGTACAGATCAATGGCTTCCACTTCTTGTGAATTAACATGGTTATTTACTTTACTCAAGGATTTTAAGCTGTTTGATAATCAACCAGCTCTTCTCTTCTGTGACAGCAAAGCAACTTTGTACATTGCAGCTAATCCTGCTTTTCATGAAAGGACCAAACACATGGAGATAGACTGTCATCTTATTCGGGATAAAATTTTGCAAGGATTAATTCGAACTATGTATATCAACACTGAACAAGAAATTGCTGATGTTTTTACAAAACCACTTGGCAAAGCATCTTTCGAGTATCTCATTTCCAAGATGAATATATTAAACATATATTCCTTTTGTGGTGGGGTATTACACAGCTATGCAATACAAAAGCTGTATGCACTAGATAGCTGGAGGGAAAATTCTATTAGTTAGTTTTTTAATTATAAACAGTTTTGTAAATAACAATTTCAGTTAGTTGGTTAGAAGGTAGTTATGATTCAACAAAAACAGAGGTGAACAGAGTGTATATATATACTGTACGATGGAAAGTTTTAGATACAAGTTTTCATTTTTGCACAATTTAGTTTCTCTAAAATCTGTTTCTTTACTTTTCCGCATCTCATTCAATTCTCAATAAACCAAACAAAAAATTAATTTTTCTAAAAAAAATCTTTTTCCTACATTTGGCCCATTGTCACTTCTCATTCTTGGTGATCCATCCATATAGAAGGGATAGGAGTCACAGTAAGGGCAATTATCAGGTGTGGGCATGGATTTTACTGTGGGGCCACTTAAAACGATTGATGGCGATCCATCGTGCAACACAAAGGAAGAAGTGTCCAATGTGCAAGAGCCAAGTTTTTTGCAATTTCAGTGATTCCTAGCCGTTGATTTTGTGCCAGGGAGAAATTCAAACCTTTTCCACCATGTGGTAACGTGGTTGACACTTTGAATGGCAGCATACTTACTATAAGGCCCTATTTGTTTGGAAAGAATCGGCAGTAGAAATGAAATCGCTCTTTGGTTTATTTCAAAATAGGGTGTTTGGATAATGTGTCCGAATAAAATCAAACATTTGTAAGGGTCTGGAACAAAATTCATGCTGAGAGCTTCAATCTTACTATAGGGAGGTTGTGATACATTGTTTTATTAGCTAAGATGCTTGCTGTAGATGCAGAAGGTGCTGTGTGTGACCTACTTTGGTGGTGCGACGCAAAGACTGGGCAGATCGTCTCTGGCAAGCTCAAGCACAATGATTGCAGCCATCGCCAGCGGATATAACCTCTACCGAGCTTAAATGCAGCGTGGAAAAGCACAATGCACTGCCGTAGATCCAGCAACCGAGATGCTTGGGTCTCATGGTGATCTCCAACTACTGATCTGCAAATGATTTGGCCGGCGTAGCTTTGCTCTCTCTTTCGAACTGCACTGTCATGGCTGGACTGTGCGGGGGGGGGGCGGAGAAGAATAAGAGGAGGAGGAGGGCGTCCGGACTGTGTTGAACATCTAATGGTCGCAAGGGCAGATGGAGGCAAGGGCAATTCCGTCCCAAAAAGTGTGAATTTTTAAAAAATAGGATCTTAACTAATAAAACTTTTTAAAATAAGACTTTAGAAAGAAAATATTTTTTGAGAATATTTTATGCAATAAACAGTCCTAGAATGAGACTTTTGGCCAATTATCTTTTTTTTTTTTTTTTTTTTTTAAGTAACACAATTTTTAGATTAAAAAATAGTAAGAGATAGTAAGAGTCAATCTTTAGTTTAAAAAATTAATTTGCTGCATATGTGCTGTAACACAATTGAAGAGCTTCCTACCACTATTCTCTTGCCAATTTGGATTGTTTTAAAATATGGGTTATCCGGTTATCCAAAATCCAAAGGTGAATCATGAATGGTCAAAGGATAATTTTTTCTTTCTTTCTTTCTGTTTTTTAACAAAATTGTACATTGTACACTTATATTTATTTATCTTCTATAAAAAATTGACAGACAATTTTATGTACTTTTTTTAATTCTTTGTTGTCAATGAGAAGAATTTAACTCTGAGTGCATTTCCAATGATAAAATACTGAAATGCAAATTTTGTGATTCATATTCATTTTTTGAATTATATAAGTGAAAACGGATATAGATATGGATAAGAGTGCTCCAATAGTGTCTTATCCATTTTGGATTTTTGGGTAAAAAATTATAGAAATGATGATACAGCAAGAAATGGATTGGCTCAATCCATTTTTTTTGCGTATGGATATGTGATGCAGGGACCTAACCAATACTTCCAAAAGTCACAACTGATAAGAATGTGAGATTAAATCATTTTATTCCATAGGCCCTAGCGTTTTGATCAAGATCTCACAGGCCCCAAACAAAGGCCTCCTACCATAGGGCTCACCCTACTCTAGTAATGAAATGCTCATATATTATCCACCCGCGCCGCTCTAGCGAGGAAATGTTCCTACATTAATATATATCGCCATTAGAGCATCAAAAATGCTATCCATATGCTATACATGAATCTACATATGGATATGCATCACCATTGGAGATAGCCTAACCTCTGCTCCCATCATTTCGCATTCCAAATTAATTTTATGTGATGTTTAAATTTTGGAAATATTAAAAAGAATGTCAAAAAATACTTATAAATCTATTTCATTTTAAATCATTCTCAATTTCTCTTCTCCTTTCTCTCAAAATTTTCTATATCCAAATAAAGAGTTACACTGTATGTTTGGATCAAAAGAGTTGGAGAGAAGGCTAGAGAAAAAATCGAGAGAGAAATGAAAGTGGGATATAGAGAAAGTCGAGTAATTTCTGTTCTCTCCAAATCTATCTAATGTGGAGAGAGAAGAAGAGAAAGGGAATGTTAAGAACGTACATTAATTTTTTTACCTACATACATTATTTGGAAAGCTAGAGAAATAAATGTAATATTGGAAATCGCATTTTTAAATTTTCCCTTCCCTTCCCTTCCCTTCCCTTATAAAATCTATCCAAACATGATGGACTTTCTCTTCTCTCCAATTCTAGCAAACATGGTATTAAAATATTGTTAAACTAGCCTGTGAAGTAGACTGCTAAAATAATCAACTTCCTCAAGAGGGCAGCCTGAAAATGGGCACCTACCTTATTTGAAAAAATGCAGAAAACTTTAAAAGTACAATGTACTTGAACAAGATGCCACGAGTGAACATAAATCCGTTTACAACTTGGATATTTTTATTTATTTTTTAACACGCTGTCTATGACTTGTTTTTTCCAATACATTATTTGACTAAGTTTGCACTGAATTTCATTAAATTTTTTATTAGTCCAAACATTTCCGGGAAATTGATAAAAAGACACAGGGAATCATGGAATTCAATTTTGACACGCACAAAGATATATACACATGCAGTTATTAGAAAAGTCTTACTCCATGCTCCATAGCTGAGCTG
>JAESVK010000506.1:500492-533919 GCA_017140935.1 Hamamelis virginiana | reverse complement strand
GCTAGGATGGTAGAAGCACTTCTTGTTACTAATTGCATCCAGACATTGACAATATGCCACCACCAAGTTACATCATAAGCGAAACTTCACCCTTCTCTAATTAAAAAATCATATGAAAAATACCACTTTTCCTAGTTTGAATTCCACCACCCTGTTGCAGCACAGCTATAATTTCAATTTATTTTCCTCAATCTCTCAATGCAAATATCTCAAAACATGAATATATGTAGCAGCAATCATATCACCATTGAACTAGCTTTATAGTATGAGAATTTAATCTTTCATCTAGCTGCACTAGTGAACCATTCTAAGAACAGACTTAAACATAAAATTCCCAGCATTAACATTCTTTGAGAGAACATAACAAAGCAGATGGGATTAAAAAGAAGAAAAGATGAATACCAGTGGCCCAGAAACTTCGTCAGCTTTCTCTTTCCCGTATAATAGCTCAACCAATGCTATGGAGAACTCCATCGCAGTGCCTGGTCCACGGCTTGTAACAACTTTTCCATCCAGCTGGACTCTTGATTCAACCGCTGTTGCAGAAGACCGTAATTGCTCCATAAATGATGGATGACAAGTTGCCTACCAAAAACCAGGATAGTAATAGACTAATAGTTCAGTCAGACTCGTCATTAACAATAGTGGTAATAATTAAACCCCAAAATATTAAATCCAATCGTATGGACAATTTAGCAATTACTTACTTTCAAACCTTTCAGCAAACCCCAAGACCCAAGAGCCACAGCAGGTGCTGCACAAATTGCAGCATAAGGCCGTCCATCTGCAGCCTGCTTTTTCACCATGCTTTCTAGAACTCCACACTCCTTAAGAGCAGATGCACCTGGCATTCCGCCCTGCCCCATATAGAACCAACAACTCCAATAAATAAAAACCTCATTGAACAGCAAAATTCACCAAGAATTAATAAATATCAACAACAGAAATCGATGGACGGGAACAAAGGCGAATAAATTAGGATAAAATGCTTTCAGCACGGTCAGAAATAAGAGGATCGGCGATAATTTTAATACAGTAACCCTGCATCTGGTCACTGTGAAGAGGAAAGAAAAGAAAATAAAATAAATAATATAACTATTCGGATAAGTCTAGGTTAGTTTTTCATTTTCAGCCCTTTCATCAATATATGAAACATTTTAGTTTATTTAAAAATAAAAAAAATAATAATAAAAAAACGCTTAGTTTTTATTTTTGGAAATCAAAACAACATAAAAACATGAATTTAAATTATTATCATTTTTTGGTGGGTTTTAAATAGCAAGTTTCACTCCAGTACACTATCAACACAGTTAAATGAAAAACCCTCCATCAACACTAGTAAAAATATAAATTATCAGACGACTGTAACCGGAACTGATGTGTGTGTGTATATAATATATATAAAGAGAGAGAAGGATGACAAATATATTTATACAGGTAAACTGATGAGATCAAAAACGCTGTCGCCGCAGTCCGTAATTAGGGCATCAGCAACGATCTTCACGCCATGGCACGCATCAACACAAAGCTGCTTCTCCACAGAAGCCGCTGTAACATCAGCTCCAGCTCTTCGCAGTACGTCGATCGTAATCACCGCCTCCATCGGCTCGGTACCATTGGCGATCGGAACCAAAACCTAACACACAGCAATTTCAGCAGTCAATTCAAAAAACAAAACCGATCGAGAAGAAGCTGAAACGGAGAACGGGATGAGCAATTCTTACCTTTCGATCAGGGGATGATGCCATTGCTGAAACGGAGAAGCACTTCTTGAGAAAAGGACTTCTAATTCGTGGAGTGAAGTTTATATAGTGGGAGCACTGGGAGTAGGAAAAGTGTGGGAGATGAGAGACAGGGAGTAGGTGACGTAGGGCCATTTTTGTACTCGTGTCCGTCGAGGGAGCTGTAGTGGAAGCTACTAGAATGGTAGAGACTCGCCATTGTGGATATGGCGGATATGGGTCCACCAATTGTCCAATTTCCAATCAAATCCTGCCACGTTGGCATAAATGTAATAGAATCCATTGACAATGCGTTTGGATTGAGAAAGTTTGAGAGAGGTGACGATAAGTGCATGTTTACTTTCTAAGAATTTTTTGTAATTTTTATTTTTATTTTCAATAGAAATAAAAAACTGTTTAAAAAACGTGTTTATTTGAAAAAAATGAAAATTATTTTTAAGAAAATGTGAAAAAATAAAAAAGATATTTTTTATATTTTTACGAAAACCGAAAGTAATAATTATATCATGGCAATGCTTCTGAACATAAAAATAAAAATAAAATAAAAATGTAGATTAACTGTAAAATCAAAAAATAAAAATAATAGAACATATAGAGATAATATATAGTTTTAGTAAATGCATTTATAATATTTTTAGATTCTGAAGACAGTTTTAATTTTTGTAAAGTAAAAGCATTTTCTAAATTTTTAAAATTAGAAATGAAAACTATTTTTAAAATATTTTCACATAAAATAAATATTGTCAAAATTTTCGCGAAGTAAACAGGGCCTAAAATTTTAAATTTTCTCTTCAATTTTTTCGTTTGGTTAATAAAATTTGGAGAGAAAGGAAATGAGGGAAAGATAACGTGGAGGAAAAGATAGCCAAAATTGGTTCTCTCTAAATTGGGGAGATTTGAAGATAAGAGAAAGATAACAAATTTACATTTCTGCTCAGTACAATGTTTGGAGTGTTAGAAGAGTAATGATATGTTGGAAATTACATCTTAATATTTTATATTTTATTATTTTAATGAAAGATATTCAAATAAGTTAGTCCTTATTCTCTTCTCTTATATTCTGTTATCTTATAATGGAGTTCTCTTATCTTCTTTCCAATTCTCTCAATCCAAGCATAGTGTAAAGCATGAAAAATGCAAAGCGGACCAAAATTTTTAAACCAAATGGTTTGTCGATAAAATTGACATATCATTAGGTTTGAAAATTTTGGTTTAAGAGTTTGTCCATCTAACATTACTCTCAAAGCATTATCAATGGAACTTCAAACTGTGACGTAAATCAATTTACTTTTATATGGATAAGAGCATGTCTAGCCATTACTGGCCATTTTGGCAGGTTGGTCAAATAATATTTTGCCTATTAATTTTGGCTCATCCAAATTTTATTTTATTTTATATTTTTAATTAATTCAAATAGCACTTTAAAAATAAGTATTTGGGGAAAAGAGGTGAGGTGGCAAAAATGCCTATCTTCTTTTCCTTAGCTAATTTTGGCTGGCCATTTAGAGATTATGCAAAATGTTGGCCAAGTGCCTAGCCCACTAGAGTGCTACTTTTATGGTTTGATTAAGCATTTTGATTAAAATGCTCAAATGGCTAGTGTGGTTAAAAATGCTCTAACAAGTATGTTGCTTAAACAGCGACGCATAAAAAATAGACCACCATTTGAATTTGAATTTATATCAACGCAAAAACAATCATTTTAGCATTGAAGTAAAAAAAGAAAAAAAAAGAAAGGGATTGTAAGGGAATATAATAGGATTATGCTAAATTGCAAGTTCTATTCCCATTCACTGTAAAAAAATAAAATAAAATAAAATAAGAAAAGCTGCTTAAACATAACAAATTAATGTCTGCATGACAGTGAATTTTCTCAAATAAGCAATCGCAATATATATTAATATGGTATAATTATTATGTTTCCGTGCTTAGTATGTAAGAAACAACAATTACCCACGGAACGATAACAATCATGCTTCGTTGAAACATGTGCTTTGTTTTAACTGATATGTTGCCAAATATGGAACAAATAGTAGAGATTCCATTAGTTAACTCTTCTTCAACTAATCATCAATTCCCCAATTAATTAATCCCAGTACAATACTAGTAATAGTTTAAAGTGCAGTGAACTAATAGATACTGCATATACTATGCCTTGCATTATGATTTGCAGCAAATACCATTAATGCCGAGAGTCAAGCTGGTTATTTCATTTTCACCATTGTCCCCTCGGCTTACAATGGACCCCAGCTATACCAGTCACCATTCCTCAGCAAAACCAACTCTCTTCTCTCTCTACAATAATACCGTTAAACTACGAATCAAACTATTTATTACATTTTAGCCATTGTTGACGCGTATTAATATACGTTGATCGATCCTATTAATATACACTGATCTCGAGTTGTACTAGCTCTCCTCCTCCTCTCTCTCTCTTCTTCTCGCTATGACAATGCTTTTAAAACAAAGAATTGCACAGTTTGTTTATTTTAGCCCAAATTGTACCAACTTCTCCTCTCTCTCTCTCTCTCTCCAAAAACAATAACAAAGTTCTGTAACCTCATATGCCATTTGAAAATTTCCTGGTTGTATCCTAAAATGGCTTACTGTGGGATTTCTTAAACAATGCATACAATAAAAAATAAGAAAATATAAAAAGGGCAAAAAAGACACAAGTAAAACCATACTATATAAAAGCAATGATAATAATAAAACCCCGCTAGGAGGGTTTTATCCGTTTATGCAGAGTGAGAGAAGACAAGGTTATAAAAAAAATACATTAGAGACGAAAAAGGCTGTGAGGTGAGAGAGAGAGGGAGTACACATACAATTGACATATACGCACATGATGATGGGTAGAGAGAGAAAGAGAGGTTATAGAGAGAGAAAGAGGGGTTATACTTGTAGAGAGAGAAAGAGGGCCATCTGTTGTGCACGGGAGCGCTATTCGGGTTTTCCAAAGCCCTTTAGGTTCCATTTACTCGTGAGCTTTAGTCTGTTGTGATTGTGTGTGATGAAGCCAAAGCCGAATGGGAACGACCCTTTTGTGTTCTCTCTCTATCTCTCTCTAGATTATCTGATTCTCTATCTTTTGAGCTAAACCCATCATCAATGGTCCCTAATTCCAGATTTGTGCCCTAGTCTTCTTCACGTGTTGATCTCAAAATGCAGTGCGAAGGTGAGTTTTTTTGGGACGTGTGTATATAAATTGTTGAATGTAGTTTCTGAGATTGATTGTTAATTCAAAGATGTGATTCTTTTGGTTGATTTGTGGGTTTTGATCTGTATAAAACTGGGATTTTTGGGTGGTTGTGTGTTTTTTTTTTTGTTTTTGTTTTTAAAGATTTTGTTGGCAATGGATTTGATAGTTTGCTGTGATATGTTTGTGGCCTTTTGTGGTTTCATTTTCTCTGATCGAATGCATGTAATATGCTGTTGCTTTGTGGGAGAATTCTGGATACCCTCTCTCCCTCTCTCTCTCTCTCTCTCTCTATATATATATATATATTATTAAATATTAATTCAGGATCCTTTTTTCTTAATAGGTATTAGAATTCTCGAGGTTTTAGTTGATGGTCATTTTCTCTCTCTCTCTCTCTCTCAAGTATTTTCACATTGTGAAGTTTTGTAATTTTGAGATTTCACTTTTTTTCCCCCTTTTTTGATTGTTTGGCGCAACAGTGGAGGGGCCTGTTGTGGTTTACGTGAAAATGTAGCCTCTGGGAGAGAGAGAGAGAGAGAGAGAGCATACTAGAGAGTTGTAGAGTGATAGGAGATTTTTTTACTTGATTAATTATTATATGTTTGCAATTTTTTTCCTTTTTGGGTGTGTGTTTTTTTATTGCAGATTTTTCCATGGATTGTTGGATGGTTTGAACTCAGAGTTCTGTTATCATTAGTGTTGATGTTCGCATTTCCATGCAGTGACGTGTGAAGGGAGATTTTCATTTCTAAATTGTTGGCAACATATCCATATTTGTCAAGTGAACAAAGTAAATAAAAGCAAAGCTTTCCTAAGACGTTGGAATGTGAAAGAAAATAGTATAGAACAAAATTGCCTGGATCGTTTATGCCAGACTAGACAGTGGAACTATTTGATTGGCCAGCAGCTGTTTTGGGGACAAAATGGTTTTCGATATAGCTGTCATAAAAATTATGTTTTTTTTTTTTTTACTCTCATATAAGAGTTTGTAATCAAACTAATTTTCTTATCCTATGGCATTAAAATATTGTTTGTTTTTTGGTCAATTTTTGACATTTTGTTTAGTAGGTTTTCTGTTTTTTATTTAATTATTAATCAATTATTTTCAAGTCAGGTGGTTCTATATAGATAATAGATGGGTTCTATATAGATAATAGATGGGTTACTTGTTTTTTGTTTTGATGGATGCATTGAGCTCGCTCAATTTTTTTTGCCAAGTTTGTCTTTTCACCATTTTACCAAAATATTATAAAATTTAATGCATGATTTCTTTGAAACTCTAATTTAAACGTGCTGTTATTCCATTGGATTTCCAATGTAATAAATTTGTCTGTAAGCATTTTTAATAAGGTTTTTAAACACACACGTGATGCATACTTTTTACTATATAGTGAAGTTTGAACTTCGAAGACATAAATGGTGGTTTCAACTTTCAAGTATGCTTTCTTAGATATTTTTTTCTTACTTAAATAAACACTCTTAGGTTGAACTTCTAATTTTTTCCCTAATATGCATTGTGCGTCTTAACCTAGTGATCTTGCCGAAGACACAGACAGAATTTAAATAATAATGATTAGGTTGAACTGGTTCTCTGCCACGTGTTATTTGACAGTGTTATTCATAACGAAAAGTCACGTGATGTTTTTTGTACCAGGCTTGTGAGGTACAAGGTTTCAATAATGCAGTGTTGCCACGTAGCAGACACAAAAAATATATTTTTTATGTCATGTTAATTATTGTTTCTGATGATTGATGTAGTTACATGCATTACACGGGTAGTGGATAAATTTGATTGGTAGATATGTTCATCAATCTCGTTTTTGGCACCAATATTAATCAGAAGGAAGTTTATATTGGGCTAGTTTGCCAAATTCAGCGCACATCAGAGTCATGCCAGTGCGTTCACTTTTCATTTAAAGAGCTGTCTCTCTGTTTTTTTGTCTTTTGGGGAGGGGGGGTTTGTTGGAGAGAGAGAGAGAGAGAGAGAGAGAGAGAGAGAGAGAAGCAATTTAAGAATAGATTATTTTTTCCTATTTATTGAAAAGACATTTATTTCCTATACAAGCTCCTGTATTTGGTAATTATTGTTAAAAAGCAGGGTGAAAAATATAAGCTGGTATATCCAATCAAACCTTAATTTACTAATGACATAATATTTTATTAAAAGAAAAGAACAAAAAAAGAATGATACTCACTCCCCTATTGGTTTGAATACTAAAATACCTTTGAGGTCAAAAGGTGCCTGTCCAATTCTAATATAAGAGATTAGGCAGGTTGAATACACACTTTCTAATATATGCTCATGGTGAGCCGCAAGCCGTGGGAGAGAGAGAGAGAGAGAGAGGTGTAGTATATTCCAACTGGTGTACTTGGGAGCATCATTTGTGTGTCTTGGGCTACTGGGTAGCATTTTGATGATTCATCTTCATCTTCTTTGTTGCTAGCTGATGAATTGTACCTTGGCAGCTGTGACTATTTGGAGTAGTTCAATAAATTTCTTGCTATATATGAATCCCTTTTTTTGTTTGGTTTTTTACCTTTCTCTCTCTCGATTGATGCGTGTTGCTCAGGATACTCTTATTGGATTATATTTTTTCCTTTTAATTCTCAAGGATTTTATTTTATGGTTATGTAGTTTCCATCTTCTCATTTTTGCCTGTGTGCGTGTGCATGTGTGTGTAGTGTGCTCATTTATTTGATGCAGAACTTCATGATTTTGAAAACTCATTTGGTATTTGCCTAGGTGCAAAAAAAAAAAAATAAAATAAAAAATCACAGGAGCGCCCCTTTTGGGATAGGCTCAAGTTGCACGAAAAGCACCCTTTGTTAATATTATTCAAATTTCTCTCTCTCTCTCTCTCTCTCCCCTGAATAAATTGTTGATTGGCCTATCCCTTACCGTATTATAGTGCTCTTCCATATGCCATATCAATTTTTTAGTTTTAAACATTTAATGATTCATATTTTATTTCATTATTTTACATTGCCAGTTTTTTTTTTTTGGTTTAATCTCTTGTACGGGTTTATATGTATGTTGTTACTTTTATGTTCTTTGTTACTGATCAAGTATATTTAATTTGTAAGTCTCCAGAACATGCACCTTACTTTGCTCAGGCACGTGCTTTTGCAGTGCGCTTTGTGCCTAGGCTCCTTGAAACTTAGCATCTCAGCGTGCGTTGAGCCCTTAATAACTATGATAATGGGGCAACACTGGAGAGTTCCATTTTGGTTCACAGAATATGTTAGGCTTTTCGCAGTAGTAGAGTTAATGCAAGCCTTAAAAGTTTTTAATAATTGTTGATCGGACTATATCTGTATCTTCTTAATAATTCTGTTCTTTTATTGCAGAGTTTGTAGCGATTATTGGACGATGTGAACTCAAAGTTGAAAAATGATTAAGTTGACAATTTCTTTTCCATGCATTGATTTGTGGAGATATTTTATTCTTTGCCAGAGCTGCGGGCACATGAGTTTTTGTTCAGATTGTGGTAAACTTGCCTTTCGTGATGGCGGCTTTATACAGAGCAAAGAAGAAAAGACACTGTAGATGAAGTGGGACTGCAGTCAGCTTGTAAAAATGATCTTCAGCAAAGAAATTGAGAATCTGCATGATGATGGTTTTGAGGGGTCAAATGATGAGCACTGTATTTTCACAGAGGTTTTCTTTGGAAATGACACTGATGGCACTAGTAGGAGGTGTCTCGTTACTGGAGTTATCAACTTTGAGTGTGAGTACAGTAAGCACACGGATACATCGCTCTGTTCGAATAGTGAAAACTCAGCTGTGACTAGTCAGTCCTCCTCTAAAGAGCTATATTTGGAGGATTCTTTTAATGTACATGAGGATTCTAGGGGCACTTTTGGACCCGTGTGTTTTAAGGAAAGATTTACTCATGATCATGACGTGAATGTTAAGCGAATGAAGTTGTCAGTTGATGAACTTTATAATACCAAAACTGATTTGGGAAAGGTTTTATGTTCATCGGCGCCCCAAAAAGAAATTGGTTCTGGTATGTCTTGTCCAGTTTCAGACTCTGTTTACCCTACAGTAACTTGTCGTTTAGTTGAATCATCCAGTCAGGGTGTTACTTCTAGTTCCTATTTGTTAAAGAGAAATTTTGAAATGGACAGAGGAGGTGATGTGGGTGACCAGAATGTTTCTAAGTGTAGATCATCAAGCTTAAATCGAAAAGATGGTAAGGAAGTAATTGTAAGTAAAGCTATTGCTTCACCTGTTTCTCAGGAGAGCTTTGCTACCAAGCTTTTGGTTGCAAGTCCACCTGTCACTGTTGCAGATAAGTCCGGATCTCCTCTATGTGCCAAGGAAAGACTAGAGGGATCCAATTTTTTAGATTTTGATGTACCTAACCCGTCCAGGAATAGAAATTCTACGAAGGATCCCCGTCCTCTTCTCCATCACCATATCACTCGCTTACTTGGGGTGGCGGGATGGCGGATTGAGAGGCGTAAAAGAAACAATAGGCGTTATATGGAGTCAGTTTATCGATCACCAGAGGGAAGACTAATCCGTGAATTCCCAAGGGCTTGGCGATTATGTGGCCAAATTTTGTTAGCTGATAAATATAACTTTGTTCAAGAAAATGATGGTAAGCAATGGACTGATATAGGGGAGTTCTGGTCTGATCTATCTAATACATTGATGGATATTGAGAAAGAATTAAACCGACCAGAAACTGATACTGCATTGGCTCATCAATGGAATCTTTTAGATCCCTTTGTGACTGTTGTGTTCATTGACAGAAGGATTGGTGTACTGAGAAAGGGAAATGTAGTTGGAGCGACGGGAAGTTTATTGATTGATAAGAGTAATAAAAATGATGCTGTTTTGGCCTTCAAAAGTGCAGATAGTATTGGAAGCCAGTTGGCTCGGAGACATTTGTCAGCTCAGCTTTGTGATTCTTCTATGGCCACTGAAAGTGCACTGACAGTCGTACAGGGGAATTACCATACCCATGGGGAGCAATTTGATGAAAGAAGTTTCTTAAATTTTGGACAGACACAGAAAGGGGAAGTTGAATCTCTGAAGGGTGTATCGATCTGTATGGCTGATGAACGAGGTAAATGTCCGATTGATAGTGTCAGTAGGATGGGAAGCCAATGCGGGGGAGTCTCTGGGAATAATATTAGCAGTCTGGATCTGAGCTCCTTACCAGCTTGTGGTTCATATAGCACTTGTATCCAGTCTGGTAGTTGCCTGTATGATGTTCCTATTACTTCTGGAAATGTTGATACTGTCTGTGGAGGGTCTGAAACTGTTTCTACTGGTCAAGATAGCAATACTAGTTCTCCGAGCTGTGATAAACAGAGTTCTGAACATAATGTGGAAACACCTTTGCAAGTTGCTGAAGATGTTACAATTGATTCTTGTGAGGAAAAAGATGACGTGGTTGGAGGCCAATTTACTGATAAGGTGGGTAACCATCTGCAGGGGTTCCTGCTTGACCATCCAAGCTGCACAAATGATGGTCTGGTTCAATCTCATGACTCGGATAAAACTTTCATGCAGTTGGATCTGTGTGCAAATAGTGATTTTGAATTATGCAGGCCTTCTCTGGTTAAAGATACCAATTCAGTTGATGTGGACAATAATTTGAAAGATGATTTGGATTTTTCTCCAATTTCACCTGACTTTGTAACTTCTGAGGTCCTACAGCAGTCTGAATATTTTGAAAAGGATGGTGGGCAATCCATTGAAGCTTCAGAATTGAAGATGGATGATACATATTTAGCAGCAGATGCAATCTGTAAAAAGAAGACACGAAGGAAGTCTAAAAAGATATCTGAAATCAGACCTTCCACATTATACAGGAACAACATTTTAGGTTTTATTCTGCCTGATAAAGCTGAATTGAACATTGATGAAGATAGCACTCAGTTAGAGTCAAAAGAAGTCCAGGAGTGCCTGATTGCTGGTGCAAGAAATGATGGAAGTTCCAAAAAGTCTTCGTCTCTCATCTCATCCCAGCATCAGAGTGAGAAAAGATGTGCAAATTTCAAGAAGTTTCGTCGCAGTTGTGATGTTTCACAAAAATTGGTTCAGGTGGCTCATGACAGTAAGTGCCCAAAGGAGCTCAACTCTGAGAATAGTGCTGATGAAGCTCCTCTGCATGTTAGTAACGGGTCTCTGGACTCTCAACAAACTTGCAGGAAAGCTGTCAAATCAAGAAAACCTGAAATACGGGAGGAAAATGGTCAAGAGATTTCAAGAAGTATCCAGATGAAAGATGATGACCTTTTGGTTTCAGCCATCATAAAAAACAAATATTTCGGCTCCACTACCAAAGGTTTTACTTCAAAAAAGAAGGCCCGCAAATCAAAATATCGGAGAAAGCTCAAGACCCAGAAAGGGAGTCGCAAGTTGCTTCCACGAAGCCTGGGTAAGGGTGGAAAGCATTTCATAGACGGAAAGTGGTCCTCCTTTGGAGTAAGAACAGTATTGTCCTGGTTGATTGATGCTGGGGCTGTATCCTTGAATGATGTGATCCAGTACCGTAATCCAAAGGATGATGCTGTAGAAAAAGATGGTTTTGTTACTAGGGATGGGATCCTCTGTAGGTGTTGCAGTAAGGTGCTCTCTATTTCCAAGTTCAAGATTCATGCTGGTTTCAAGCTGAACCGTACATGTTTGAATCTCTTTATGGAGTCTGGTAAGCCATACACTTTATGTCAGCTCCAGGCTTGGTCAGCTGAATACAAGGCCAGGAAAGGTGGCAAACAAACTGTACCACTTGATGAGGAGGATCAAAATGATGATACATGTGGACTATGTGGTGATGGGGGTGAGTTGATATGCTGCGATAACTGCCCGTCTACTTATCATCAGGCTTGCTTGTCTTCACAGGTTTGTTTTTTGCTAGTCTTACACATGTTATGCTGGCTTTGTTTCTTTAGTTCTTTCCTTCCTTCTTTTTCTTCTTCTTCCTCCTCCTCCTCCTCCTCTTCTTTTTACTTCTTTGTAATGCTTATATCTGTACTATATATAAAAGTGTGAATCAAAAACTTTTGTTTGACCAAAATAACTCTATATAATTGTAACAGCACACAAGTAGGCACGACCCCATAAAATTCCACCAGTCAACTAAAATATCCCTATTTATTTATAATTGTAAAAGTACACAAATAAATATGGCCCCATAAATTCCACCAATCAAAATAGCAGATTTCCTAATTGAATTAAGATTACCTATGAATACTAATTTGTTTTCTATTTCTTATTTCCAAGAAAAATAAATGCAGTTCTGCTATTATTTTTAGTAAAGATTTTGTTTTAATTTATATTATAATTTTTTTTTAACCTGTTGAGTTCATATTTATTGATTCTAAATGGGAATTTTTAACAACTTTGAATACTTCATGTCTTCATCTTAATTGTATTGTTCACACTATATATGGTTCCCAAATATATATTTTTTTTTACCAGTCTTCTTATGATAGGAAATATTATCAAGGAATTAGTTTAATGGTGCATTATTTGTTCATACTGACAGTCTGCAGCTACGGTCTTGATGTTGATCCATATGACTAGATGTTGTGCATGGCTTAATTTGGTTTGGTGAACTGTCACTGCTCTAATTATTCTTGATTTTTAGAGATATTTTTATCGAAACGTTTCTTGCGTTATTTGTCACTGATTCTTTTAGCAACAATAGTTATCATAGTCAATGACATGTACCATAATGCTTATGTGATTGTCAAAATGCGGTGGCAAGTGGCAATCTATCTCTTCTCTATATAAACATCAATACACTTTCCATAACAAGAATGTTCAAATTTTAATTGCTAGAAATGCAGTTCCTTGTTCTCTGAGGCAGAGTTCCCTAGTCCCAAATTGTATTTGTAACTTTAATTTTTTGTTTTTTGACTTAGATATGTTATAGTTTATTCTATTTGCTTCAAAGTGCATGGTATTCTTACATTCTGCATTTGATTTGTTTTCAAATTATTACCCTGGTGGCTTTCTGGAGTGCTGACCAAATTTTTTATCTTTCCTTTTCATTTTCCTGGATTTAAAAAAAAAAAAAAAAAAAATCTAGAACTATCATTTTGATATGCCAAACCTTGCTTCCCCACTCCTTCCTTTTCATTGTTGCAAACATAGACACATGTTCTCAATATATGGTATAAAGTTTGGCATTTAACTTCAATGATTTCATTTAATTTAATAATAAAGTCTAGGAATCTTTTTTTTTTTTCCTTCCCCCTTGGGGCTTTGTGTTGATGTGATTGTTGTGGTTCTAGATTGTTTTCAAGCTTTGGATGTAGTAAATAAATTAACCCGACTTTGTTCTTTACTTCAGGAGCTCCCTGAAGGAAGTTGGTACTGTGCAAACTGCACTTGTCGGATTTGCGGAGATTTGGTTAATGATAAAGAGGCTTCAAGTTCTATCGTTGCGTTAAAATGTTCACAGTGCGAGCATAAATGTAACTTTCTCCCCTTGTCTGTTGATGAATTATTTTTCTAGGAAGAAAAAGATGTTTCGAATGCGTTTGAATTGCTTGAAAATATTCGATAAATGAGTCACAATATGGTTTGCTCTTGAATAATTAGTTCAAACATGACATTGGCACATTATACTGTAAGTAAAAGTAATGTATCATGTTATGTTTGTTATCGTTGACAAAAAACACGATCACAACATTAAAATGATTAACAAGATTTGGAGTCCATTTCCATCAATCCTAGTTTGTTTTTGCAGACTATTATTTCAAAATTTTCTTTCTTTTTAAGAAAAACCAATAACACAATGGATTATCACAATATCTTTAAGAATTATATTTTATTATAAAAGCTAGGTGTTAGAATGCTTTTACATTAAATTTTAATATATGCATGCCCCGTGCTTCACCACAATACAATTTAAATATTGGTATGAGTCAATTTATCACTTCATGCCATGATGGTTGATAAGCTTGTTTTACCTTGTCTTTTTGACCAAGTACGTGATTGTGATCACTTTTACCTTATCTTTTGTTCTTATAATATCACGAGGTTAAATGATTCCTTAAGAAGTATTTTATGGAGGTTCGTGTGGACTAAAAGTGGTTGGTTGTATATGTTATGCTTTTATAATTTTGATTTTCCCATGATGCTTTTCCTGGCATATTAGTGCGTAGTATATCTAATAATTGTAACATATGTAAACAGATCACCAGGTGTGCCTGAAAGAAAAGGGTACAAATGAAGGAGTGGTTTCTGATACTTGGTTTTGTGGTGGAAACTGTCGGGAGGTGCGTTAACCCATCTTTAAATTTTAGTTCTAGTTTTGATCAAAAAGGACCCTTTGGATTTTCAAAAGGAATATATAAATGATTTAGTCCTGACACGTTTGTCTTGAAGGTGAAATATGAACATGAAATATCATTTGGTCTTCTTGTTTTCCATGAGAAACATATGTTCTGTTTGTTGAGCCTATAAACCTGAAGATGGACAGTGATTGTATGCAATTAGCAAGCTTTGGAATTGGCTTTGTGCCTGAGTATGTTTGATTTATGGTCGCAGCATTTTTACACATTGTTAGAATGTATACTTGGGATAACTAATATCTATATCAATGTCAACAGCTTTCTGAAAGTTGTATACAAATATGCAATCCACTGTCTCTGCATATGTCTTATCTCCTGTTGACTCTCCAGTAAACACCATCCTTATGCATGGTTGTTATTTAGAAATTATCTGAATGGATGTTAAGAGATGCATATATCTGTATGTAAAATTTGTTTATCCCGTGCCATGGATGTTTAATTGTTCAGTTTCATGTTAACAACTGTAATGGCACCTGGGGCAGCGGTGGAGCCAGAAATTTTCTGCAGTGGGGGAACCTTTTGGTTGGTTGCTAGTATTTTAACTTAATTCTATAAACTAAAAAAATCTATTGACTACAAAAATGTGAGAAGTGATGTAAAAAGAGAAGGGTTGATAAATGAGATTGTGAGAGGGTTGCAAGAGAGCAAGATAAATATTGTTACAAAAATTTGATACACTTTTATGTAATGAAGAAAAGAATAGAAGGGCAAAAATAAGAAGTTACTGTGGGGTCAAAATGATAGAATATAAATTAAGCATGGGGGAAATTAATGGGGGTAGATTTATAATTAATATAACTTATATATATAAAACTAAAGTAAAAGAAAAAAAATTGAGTGAGCCGCTACCCCCACTGAGCCCCATGAGGCTCTGCCCATGTTTGTGGGATGTTCAGAATTGTAGGCCTTCTCTTCCTTTTCCACCTGTAAGCCTGAAGTTTGAATGGGCAAGAAGAGCAAGTGACTTATATTTCATAGATCAATGCAATCAGAATTTGAGCCACCATAATAAGTGTGGAATAAAAGTATTGATTACAATGGGCAGATTGAACATAATTGGTATAATGTCATGCTTATTCATATAATTCTTAAAGAAAAGCCCTGACAAACTCAAATATGGTTTGGTTTAATATTGGGTGTTAGATATGGAAATCTGCACCATACCCTGCTGCAGAGTAAATGGCGTTTGATCCTGCTGTGGTCCCACTATTAAAGTCCTTAAAAGCTGTCTTAAGATAAGAAGTTCTTAATATTTTCACAAATTTCCAGATGGATTTCAGTTCTTGAGGTACTAAGTTTATTTCTAAATTCTAGCCAAAGTATTTGATGCATTGGTTGTTACTTTCTAACTTATTTAAACCTCTGTGAGCTTGTATGAATTGATTCCCCATCTAGAATGGGGTTAAAACCCCAACTCAAAGTTTAGAATCTTGTTTTGATACTCTTTAGATTAGATTTATCCAAAAATTTAAAATATGGTGGCTGATATAGGAGATCCTATATTCCTTTTTCATTTTTCATAAAATAATGTTGAAAACTATTAGAGGCAAGAGGTTCATTTTCCCCCATGGCTTTATAATGAAATGTTGTTTCTTATCCTCCCTGTCCCTGCCCTCTTGTAAAAAATAAACATTTTAATTTAAGTTGATCTTTTAAATTGAGTATTTATTTATTATTTTTGAATTTATAAATTTTAAGACTTAACTACCTGTTATCCTGTGTTAATTCTGAATATTTCTGATAAAGATGGTCCCCTGAGGCAAGTAACTTTTGAGTTTTATTCAAAAACATATAGTTCATGGTATTCATCATCCTTGTATAGTGTGCAAGTTTTGATTACTGGCAATCTAAATTAAAGGTCCCATAAGGAATTTTGTTTGTTGATGATTGTTTTACCAGATGAAACTAGAGTAAGGGGTTAATTATAACTTAGAAGTCTAGAACTATATAGAGAGGTACTTTACAATCTCAAAGGTTCTAAGATAAGCAGGACTTTGGAGTTTTGGTTTCATTTTGTTGATTAGAAAACAGTGAGCTCTCCAAAAGAGGTGGGTGGTTTGGGTTTTAGATCTATATTGGCGATGAATTATTCCTTGTTGAGCAAATGATTGTGAAGATCTGAGGTTGATAGAGAGTTTAGGGGGAAGGGTGGTTGTATGGAAGTATAGATGTGAGGAGGGGGAGTGGTGTACGAATGTATTGAGGGGCAGTCATGGTGTGGGGTTTGGAAAAGAAATAATGAAGAATTGTGAAGCTTTTGCGAAGGAGATTAGATTCAAAATTGGTGGGGACAGCAAGTTAGATTTTGGAAGGATCGTTGGTGTGGGGAGTTGATTCCTACTTCTCAGTCCCATTCTTATAGAGATCATAGGATTGAGTGGCTTCTTGGTATTATCTCTCTCCCTCTCTCTATCTCTCTTCCCTCTCCTCTCTTTCTCCTTCCGGTTATCTCTGTTCCTGTTCTCCTTCATTCTTTCTAGAGAGTTCTCTTCGTTAGAGTTAGAACTCCTGTTCTTATCTCTTTCTCATGTATATATATATATAGTTCTTTTCTTATAGGTACGTACTCATATAAACTTATATGAGAACTAGGGTTTTTAACCAATATGGGATAGTTTTTTTGAAAAATAATATCCACCAGTTAAAATTGTGACAATATTTCACATTGTTTTTAGAAACCGACAGTCGAATCATTGTGATTTTTGACTTGCATGACATGCATAAGAAGAATATCTAATCCATCGGTCAGTTTTTCAAAATATCTATCCCACATTCCCACATTGACTAAAAACCCAAGTCCTTATAGAAGCTTAAATGTGTATGTACCCATCAGAAAATTACTATATATATACATATATATATATATACATATATATATATATATATTAAATGTTTTAAATCCTTAAAGTTAGCATATTTTCATTTGGAACCAAAATTTTTTTTTTTTTCAAATTAATATCATTATCCTTTATTCTATATATCATTTTAAAAAGAGTCCAATTCACTTTCTTTTTTTTTTTAATTTTTAATTTTACTTTTGATTTGTCAATTTTACTCGCAATTGACTTATAATTTCAACTTCTCCTCAACATAAATGTATGTATATTAGTTTTTATTATTTATTTTTATAAAATATTTTTAAATTCATCCTTTATAAGTTAGAAATATTAATATTAATTAATATCTTTAAGTTTATAAATGAAATAATACTGGAACGATGAATATAAAGATTAGTTTACTTTATTAGTAGTAGATATTCATTTTAGGTAAGAAATTAAGTTCAATAGTTTTAATATGCATGCTAAAGTTCATGTCAAATATATATATATATATATATATATTATTCATAATATTTTGATTCTAAATAGTTTATTACAATTTCATTGTTTTCCAAAGTTTAATAAAAAAAATTTACATTTTTTTTTCTATTAATTTCAGTAATTTCTTCCAATCGATATCGATTTATTTTTTTTCAGTTGATATTTCTCTATTGTCAGACTCTTGATGTATTGTGCAGAGGCTTTTGCCTTTCCTTTTTAGCGAATTCAATTTTACCTTATCAAAAGAAAAAGAAATGGAAGTAGAAATGGTGGAAATGGTTGAAATGGGGATGTTGAGATGTATGAGTGGTAATACAAGAAAGATGGTAGAAGTAATGAATGCATTCATGAGAAGTTAGAGTTGGCACCTATTGAGAACAAGATATCGGAAAGTCATGCTAAGATGGTTCAGTCGTGTGCGGGAAAGACTGACGAGTGCATCTATGGGACATAATTACACTGAAGGGAGAATGAGTGGGAACTTTCAAAAGGGTAGAATACATTGCTGCACACCTGCACAGATTGAGTATATGACTGCTTAGTTTTCTGTGGTCGCTGTGGTGAGTTTAATTAGTTTGTTGCATTTTGGATTCTGATTTGGATTTTCCAGGTTGTCTAAAGTATTGTATTTAGGCTATCTTGCTGTTCTATTATTGTCATCTTAGTTCTAATTTTGCAAAGGACTTGATTCATTGCTGTACCCAGGTTTACTCAGGTCTTCAATCTCGTGTTGGGTTCATGAATCATATTACTGATGGCTTTTCTTGGACACTTCTGAGGTGCATTCATGATGACCAAAAGGTTCATTCTGCCCAACGGCTTGCTGTGAAAGCTGAATGCAACTCAAAATTAGCTGTTTCTCTTTCTATTATGGAGGAATGTTTTTTGTCCATGGTGGATCCAAGAACAGGCATAGACATGATTCCCCATGTATTATACAATTGGGGGTGAGTATCTTATCAATTTGACAAAATTTACCTATTTCCTTCCGATTTTAGGTTCTCATATCTACATATTATTTCATATTCTACCTTTCCTCACCTGTCCATTGTTTGAGTATGCACAGTTATAGTCTAGTGCTTTCATATTCTGCAAAAATTCTATAATATGTTTCAATTAATGTAATTGTTGTTTCATTTTTGTCTTCTTGCCTGCCACTCGGGTTTAGTTTTTATTTTTATTTATTTTTAATGCATATCACTGATTTTTGACCTGCCCCTTTCGTAGAATGTTTCGTGATATTTCCTGAATTTAGTTGAGGCATTCCCTTGATTTCAATATTTAGGTAGGCGCCTCTGGACGAACTAGTGTTTTAAGTTTTGTTCTTGTAAGAACTGTTGGGAATCAGTTTTAACCTGGAAATTTGGCATACGATTTTGCTTTCTATCACGAGTTTGGTAAATGAATGAAATGTGTAAAATCTCAATTGAAATTTTATGAAATGGTGAAATTACATTATTGCATTTTCATTGTCTCATAGTTTATGGTACTTCCATGAAGAAATGTAAGGAAGTTAGAGGTAAAATTGCAGCTAAGCTTGGAGAAATCCAAGATGTGTTGGGTTCTTTCCATTTTGCAGGTAAGCTTGGTTGTGTTTTCTGCAGGTAGCTCAAATTAGAAAGGAGATAAAACTTTGGAAAAGGGAATGCTTTGGAAGGGTGAATGAATGGAAAAGGTCACTGCCTATTGAAAATTTTGGGCTGGTTGAGGAGGTTGTAAACTTATCATCAATAGCTGAAATGGAAATAATGGAGAGAGGGAGAATTTTAGTATTTTGAAAGATCTGAGGAGATTCAGTTGAGGCAAAAAAAAATTGCTACTTAATTTAAGGAAGGTTATAAAAATATTAAGTTCTTTCATCAAATGGTTAACAGAAGAAGTGTGAAGAACTTGGAAAAGATGATAGTGGTGACTGGTGAGAGTACTGTAGGAGGAAGGTGATGAGATTGGAGAAACGGCAGTTCAGATATTTTAAGTTATGTCCTACTGTCCTGTACTGTAGACCGTGTTTAGCTGTTTATGACAGAGGAGAGGTGATAGGAAAGACCTATCTTTTGAAGGTCTTAGAAGATGCATTGCAGTTAGACAGAGAAAAAGACTTATAGGTTGCATTATGTAAAAGTTTTGAGGTGTTATCAAGGACTCCTTGGTGACATTAGATGAGATCATCCAGTTCTTTTCTTTTTCTTTCTCTCTCTTATTTTTTTTTTTTCCCTCGGGTGTTGCTTCTTTACAAATTGGTCTCCTTGCAGTTAGGTAAATTGACTCCTCGGTGACACTGGATGAGATAATCCCCCTTTTTATTTTTTTATTTTTTTTTGGTTGCTTCTTCACACAATTCTCTCTGTTCAGTTAGGCAAATTTTATATTGCACTTTTCTCCATCGTCTGTATCAGTACTAGAATAACCTAGCAAAAAAACTGTATCTGTACTAGAATGAAGACTGGCAGTCTTGGGACTGTTTGCAAAGGGGGTGGCATATAATCATATGCTAATTGGAATTTCCTTACAGAAATGCAAATGGAATACCTATTGCATATGCTGATGAGGTGGGTTTTGGTGTTTGTGGAGATTGTGTATATATTGGTGCATTTCTTATTCATTTTTCACCATATTCAAATTGTTTGAAGCAGTGTTAGGACTTCAAAGAAATCTGCAAAAAAAGGTGGGTCTTAAATGTTGGGGTTGTGACTTATATAGTTGGGCTTGCTTCAAACCTAGAGTGAAGGAGCCATGGCTCTATATTCGTTGGTTGCCCTCTGTTATAACTTTTAATGTTTTAACAAGTCTTAAGTTGCTATTAGGACGAGGAATGTTGCATTCTGTTTGTAAGTACTTGGTATGGTGTTTGACATGGATGTGAGGGTGTTTGACTTGGTGGCCTTAAAAAAATTAAAATGCAATATTACTATAGACAACATATAAACGGTTTTTAGTGTCCAACATGGATATCTGACAATGCAAAAAAGAGGCAAAAATAGCAGTATCCTTATTGTTATTGTTGTTATTTATATTGATAAGACATAGTAGTGGTCTCGTTATGCAACTTGACACAGTGATATTGAGATTAGAATTTTCAATTGATATTTAATGCTTATTCTTACTGTACACTACTTTACTTTGATTTTCTACTTCATCTTCAGGTCAAATTTTGCACGTGTAGACTTTCATGGCTTTTACACAGTGGTCTTGGAGAAAGATGATGTGCTGATGTCTGTAGCATCTATCAGGTAGTTTTTAATTTTTAATTGCTTTTAGGTATTGGAGTTACTGGATCATTCTCTAAGAATTGTCCATCTTAGTGTTCCCTTCTGACATTCATATGATTTCAAGTTTGAAATTACACAAAGTATCTTAAGATTCTAATCTGCAGGTTGAATCCTCACTTATGTTTGTTGATATTGCTTCCTCCACGTGTAGAGAATTATTGGATTTAAAAGATTTTATTTAAATCAGATGACACTGTTCTAGATTTCTGACATTTATGGCATGATATGAATCCTGAGTGAAGATTTGCCCTTTACATCTTGAATACAAAAGGGCTGACTATTAATATGATTGTTTGTTTGGAAGTTAAACAGTATGCGAGACTTCAATATGTTTTGGCTAGTTTAGTCTTTATTCCTTTTTTTTTAATGATGTGGAAAATTCAGTGAATTTTTTTTATCGTTCCAGACTCCTTAATCCTGCCATTTACATGTGGAGGTACATTTAATAGCTAACATCTTAATGTTGTGCATGGATACAGATAGGTGATGTGTCAGTTATTATATGTTTGTTGTAGACTTGCAGTTGACATATGCCCAATGCAAAACATTATTTGACTCACTTTTGGTCTGTTCATTTGGCAATTTTATCCGTTGCTTCACTCTCTCATAATCCATCTACTTCGCTTGAATGTCCATTTAAAGAACCAGATGTTTTTTTTTTCTAATTTTTTTAAGGATCAAATTCCTGTGTCCATTGTGCAAGGGAGGCATTACCATGTTGAAAAACAATGAATCTGTTAAACCTTGATATGTATCCTCTTGCACCAAAGTCATGGTCCCGAAAGTCTCATCAGAAGGCAAGAATAATTGGATCTTTGACTCTCAACTTGTAATGCCAACGGATAATTAACTGTTGTCTTTGCTGTTGGATAGTTGATTGTATCTGAATGTTTCTACCATTTCATCGTTAGTTGTGGTTGACAAGCAATGGCTCTCAATAGATCAAGAGGATTTTTACTTGAGTTGCACATATTTTTATTCTTTATTAGGATCTTGGTCAGCCTAATGGATATCTGGGTGAATATTAATTGGATTCAAATAACATTTCATTTGAGGATGGAAGCAGGTAAACTTGATATACCTATTGTTGATTGTAGGTTTAGAGGATATTATTTTTATGGGTAAAATGTTTTGACCTCCCCTGAGGTTAGGCGTAAGTCCACAGACCTCCCCTGAGTTGTAAAAAATTTCCAAACAGCCCCCTCAGATTTGCTGCTATATGCAAACACCTCCCTTCTGTTACCATTTTCATAAAAAAAGCAACAGAAACTGCTGACATCAGCAACTAAATTTCTCAAAATGCCTATTCTGCCTTTATTATTGTTTAGAACGTGCAAAATGACCAAATTGACCTCAAATGACAATAAAAGTTCCCTAAATTGATAAAAATAAAAATTGACAAAGATGAAATATATTCACTTCATTAATTACAAATTCTATGTCTCTCTGTCTCTGTCTCTCTCTCTCTCTCTCTCTCTCTCTCTCTCTCTCTCTCTCTCTCTATATATATATATATATATATATATATATGATACAGTCAGGCCGGCTGGATTGTAGCTGCATCCGGTCACCCCCATTTAGGGGGTGATGCAAGTCATGGTTTCACATTTCGACCGTTGGATTTCCTATTCATGCAGTGCTTGTCATGCCTGCAAAAAATCACAGTGATCCGACGGTTGGCTTATGAGAAAATTGACTTTGAAAAAAACTGGAACTCAAAGAATAAGAAAATGGCAATTTTTTTCCTGTTTTTTTCAAAGTCAGTTTTCTCAAAAACCAACCGTCGGATCACTGTGATTTTTTGCAGGCATGACAAGGACGGTCGAAATGTGAAACCGTGACCTGCATCTGCATCACCCCCTAAATGGGGGTGACCGAATGCAGCTACAATCCAGCCAGCCTGACAGTATCATTTCTGTGTGTGTGTGTGTGTGTGTGTGTGTTTAGAGAGAGAGAGAGTTAAAATCATTCATCAAAGTTGAAACCCAATTTGATAAGCTAAAAGAAATATAGAAATTGACCAAGCAAAAGGAAAAAAAAAAAGGCCCAGAACAAAATGAACAAAAAATTTTAAGAATTAATATAAATATTAATAAAAGAAAAATTTCACGCAAGCTCATCACTGTGTTCAGCTGATAACCAGACTTCGGCAATGAGCACCACTCATCTAGCACTATTTTCACTCTTTTTCTGAGCTCTATATCTCTTTCTTTGCCCTCCCTCTCAAAATCTCAAAAACCCATGGCTTTTTCCTCTCTGCAAATACAAATCCAAACTATGTATATAATATATACATATTTTTTTTCCTTCATGCTCTGTTTGTCATGGATTTCATAAATTTCACATTTTCTATTCTTAGGTTTACCATTACAAATGCAACCAGAGGAGATATTAAGGATGGGTAAGAGATTGGTGTATAGCTTTAGCATATGCCTATGTAGGAGATTCGGAACAAAGTTTTGTGCAGTGGGTTGGCTTTGATCCTCCAAGTGTTCAACGAAAGTACTGTTTAGAATTTGGGTTATATGTATATATATATATATATATAATTGGTAATGGAATTTGGGATGATGACAATTGAAGAAGGAAAAGGAGGAGAGTGAGGAAGGGAGGGAGCTGAAGAAGGTGTGTGGAGAGTTGTGGCGAATTAGGCATTAGAGGAAGAATATATTAGAAATAGAGAAGAAAAAAGTGGAGAAGATTGAATTCTATTTACAAAAAGAAAATTGAGCAGCCATGGTAAGTGGCAGGCTGGCAACTATGGTGTGAGTGAGAGACGAAGACAGAGATGGGGATGGTGCTTGTTAGAGATGAAGCTTTCTCTACCTCTATGGAGCCTTTTTCTTTTAGTTGGGAGCGGGTTTGGACGTGGGAGACGAAGAGAGAGGAGTGAGGGTTTTATGCTGATGAACACGTGAAACGGGGTTAACAATTGGAAACGGAATACTGCAAAAAGATAAGGGTATTTTAGACATTTTAAATACATATTGATGGAAAGTGTAGCAGAAAGGAGGTGTTTGCAGGGGGGGTGTTTGGAATTTTTTGAAATTTAGGGGAGGTTTGTGTAATTACGCCAAACCTCAGGGAAGATCAATGCATTTTACCCTATTTTTATTACAGACACTGTACAAAGGAAGAAGCACAAAGGTGAATTGGGTCTTGAGCTTTCTAGTTCTATTGCATGACCATCCTTTTTTCCTTCTTGGATTTTTCTCCCCTTTGTGTCCTAGCCTCCTAGGTGTAATCTTAATTTTACAAGAATGTTGTAGACACCCTGTATAAATCTGAAAGTTGTCATGTGGAGCTTTCTTCTCGATTTAGCATAAATTCACGGCGAAAGATTGCTTTAATCAGTTAAGCACCAAGTCAGGTTTCCTGCATTGGTTGAAACCTTAGAGGCTTAAGACATGCCGAACTTGTTGGCATTGGTAGCATATATAGAGTTGAGATGATGTAGATGCTCATGACTTTCCTTGCTATTTGGGGGCCAAGGACTTTAATTGGGAACAGGGGATAGTCTTCTCAATTGGCGTAAGATGCATTGCCCTGATTAGTTCTCTAATTTGTGGAGGGCCTTTATAAGAAAGTGATACTTTATCACTGTAGATAAAATTTGGTCTCTTCATTGTAATTTTAAGATGGTGCTTAGTCATTCTAGTCTGCTGAACCCATGCCTTCTGCTGAAGCGTAGATTTTAAATCCTTCTTTTTTCTTTTTCTTTTTCCCTTTTTTTGAACTCTACTCATGTTATTTACTTATTTTCAGCTTTCCTCTCTGGCTTTAAGCCTTTAACTTTGTAGAATATACTCTGTAAAGGATTTCTACTTTTTGACATGTTCATTATTTAGGGAGGTTCTGGTTGCTTTTTACTCTGAGTTTTAGTCTTTCCCTTAGACTTACTTCTGTGCATACCTTAAGTTTATATTGATCCAGGAAATGCTTAATAGATTTAAACCTCGATTTCCTTGCAGGGTTCATGGAGTAACAGTTGCAGAGATGCCCCTTATTGCAACTTGCAGTAAATATCGTCGCATGGGAATGTGTCGACTCCTTATGAATGCAATTGAAGAAGTATATTTCTATCTTAAAACTTTGTTTAAATGCTCTCAATCTTTATGGCAAACAGAAAGTTTGAACCCCCGTACAAAAAAAAAAAAAAAACTACTTTTTGGGGTTACTTTATTTTGATCATCATGTGTTCAGATTGAATGCGTCTTGAATTTTGTTAAACTTTACAGGTCTCGATAGAATTAGCTTGTGCTTATTCTTTGTATGCTTGTATTTTCTTTTTCCGAAGGCATAGTTGTAGACAACCCTGACCTGCCATTGTCCTGTTTTGATGGCCGGGTCACAGGTCAACCAGTTTGACAGTGGGATGACTTGGTTGACCCAGTCCAGGCTGCAAAGAATAGAAAATGCTATAAGTCGAAAGAAATGAGTCAAAAGTAAAAGTCAGCACACTGGGGGTATGTTGGAGGCATAGGGTTCAATTTTACCCACTCATAGTATAATTCACCTATAAGGTCAGCTGTATGATATCTGCATGCCCTAAATTTGGTTCATACCAAACACCTATATTTACTGTACAGATCAGAGCATCTGTTCCATATTTGTTGTGGTTATTACATGTTGTGCTTCATTTTTCTTTCTTAATTGCCTTTTCTTCTGAGAAGTCTATTTTTAATTTACTTGTTTTTTATTCATTACGGTGCTAGATGTTAAAATCTTTCAAGGTTGAAAAGCTCGTGATATCTGCCATTCCCAATTTAGTGGAGACTTGGACGCAGGGTTTTGGCTTCGAACACATGGAAGACAGTGAGAAAGAGAGTCTGAACAACATCAACTTGATGGTGTTTCCCGGAACAATATTGCTAAAGAAGCCTCTGCTCAAGAAGCAACCGACTGATTCACCATCAGGTGAGCATTTCACCCCTTATTTTTAGTAGATCCTATTTCAATTCTTGTTAGTGGTTCTATTTTTGTGACAATTTGAAATTTTTTTAGGTATTGCAGGACCAGTTGTTGCATCACCCTTTGGAACTGGGGAATCAACTAAAATGTGTGTTCATTCTGATTGCGACCCCATCTTGGAATCTGCACAGCTATCTGATAGAAGCTATAGTGCTAACGAAGTTGGTGCTGAAATGGAAACCAGTTTCATTGGCGGCGAGAATGAGCAATTAGGTGAAGACAAAGAAAGTAGTTTGCAGAAACATTTCTCAGAGTTGTCATGTGAAGAACCGGTTTCAACAGTAGGGGGAAGCCAGCTTGAAATGGTTTCTAATGATGAATCCCTGCCCGGTATGTATGATGAGAGAGGGCTTTCCTTGATCGAACAGTCAGAGAAAACCTGTGTATTGCATGGGAATTAGAAATAAATAATACAAGTAAATATATTAGAATATCTGGTCTGATGCTTGAAGAATAAACCTATAGCTGGTTTGTGCAGCCTGAGAAAAGGAGGTTGGAAAACCTCTGCTGTTTGTTGGTGAGAAAACTGAGGGAAAGAAAAGAAAAGGAAAGGTTTAAATCATTCTTTTGGTTTCTGAAAAATGAAAACCTCACCTTAATTATGCCAAATAGTGTATTAGGTCAGGTGGGGATTTTTGTTTTCTCATCCCAAGTAATGAAACTTAAAACTGTTAGCCTTTTTTCATTACCTTCATTTTCTCGACAACCAAACAGAGCTCCGGAAGGAAAAATGAAAAAGAAATGGAACGAGAGGGGAGAGGGGAGAGGGGAGAGGGGTGGGGGGTGTTGGTTTGCGTTTGGGTTCAAGGCCATTAAAAGTAAATAGTTGTTTGCAAAATATTGGCATTAGGGTGTATATTTTTTATAAACCTCTATACAAACGTTTGAAAGATGCCTAAACCTTGTTCCACTTTGGCTTGCACCAACTCCTGATTTCTTAATCTGAGAGTCGCTATAAAGTTTGAGCAGCTTGTAGGTGGTGCATGGGTGGTTAATCAGTCAAATCCTCCTCAACTAGTTCTTATCCCATGTGTTGTATGGAAGTTGTGAAGATAAATGCAAATCAAATGTTTAGAAGTTCCTTCTTGATAGGGTCTGTTTTTTTTTTTTTTTAACCTTTTAAAAAAATGTCAACATGTTATAATTTACTTCATTATTGAGGAATTGTGTGATCCTAACTTGGCATAATTTTACTGGTTATGATACAGGACCATACTTAAATTAGTTGGTTAATATCGTTTGACAAAATTAATAATATATGAGTCCCATTCTTGTGAGGACTTCTTTATATGAGGACTTGGCCTTTTGGCCAATGTAAAATAGGTATGTTAAAAAGCTGATCGTTGGATTTAATATTCTTCCTATGTATGACAAGCATGCCAAATATTACAGTGATCAGACTACTTGTTTCTTAAATAAAAACAGTGAAAAATTAAATACCTATATAATGCTTAATAGTCTGTATTTCAGATATCGATGGTCTGATTACTGTGATTTTTGGCATGCCTGTCATACATAGGAATAATATCAAATCCAACGGTCAGTATTTCAAAATACCCATGAAATACTCATTTTACATTGGTCAAAAGGTCAAGTCCTCATATAAGGAAGTCTTCACATGAAAGCAACTATATATATATATATATATATATATTGTTTTTCAAACAATAGAAACTACTTTTGTCTCAAACCGACCAATACTTACAAATGAGTTTAGGTGCTCTTTTATTTATTAGAATTCATGAATATGTTTCTAAAATTGATTATACATATTGTTAGACTACAAGATTATTGAAAAGTTATAATTACTTATTTGCATTATTTCAATTTATCTTTGTAATGATGAATTTTTGTCCTAGGCTTTATTTGTGGGATGCCTTTTTAATTAATTAATTAATTTTAATATAATAGTTGGACCAAGTTGGGTCCTACTAATTTAAATGATAACCATGGTTCCAAAATGAGTAGGGCTATCATGAAGGCCCCTTGGCAGCATTACCATATTCTTACTCATAATATGGATTTTTTTTTTAATTATAAAAATCTATCTTTATCCTTATCTCAATGAATATTCATACATTTCTATATGCTCGAACTTCAAATTATTTTTCTAAAATAAAAAATACATATCATTAAATTAAAAGATCATTGTCCTTAGAGTATGATTGATTATGGCACAAAAAAATGATGTTTAATGTTGCATCATGTCATTGAGTTGAGAGCGTTCCATCCATCCCATGGGTGAGAAATTACCGTTAAGGTTAAGGGTTTTAGAATTTAATTACATGATCAAATAAAATTTCAAAGTAGTGTCGTCGAGAGTCGAGGGAGAGAGTTGATATTTATACTTAAGAGTATCTCCAACAAAGGAGTAATACGAGGTGCCATTGCCATTGCCAAAATTTGGCATAGGCATTCAAAGAGTTTGCTCCAATGGAGTGCTATTTGGGATGCCAAATTTTGGCAATAACAATCTTTGGTGTGTCAATTTATTTTTTCTTTTAAAAAAGATGAAAAATGTCAAAATATAACATTAATGTATTGGAGCATATAGGTGCTAAATTTTGACATTGATGTCATTTTTTGCCATTTTGGATACCAAATTTTTACTTTGGCACATCAAAGGAAATGAAGGCATTGAAAATGCTCTTAAACCCCAAACCATAAGCAACATTATGAGGTGAGTTGTAGTGTTGATAGTTATACTTCATCCAAACGCACCCTACGAAGTTTATAACTCCCAACTAAACTGTAACGATCATTAACGGAAGCTAAGCAGTCGCCACCGTCAGACGTCTAACGCCTGCGATCTTTCGCAGTTACGTCTCTCTCTCTCTCCTCCCTTCTCTCTGTCTTCATCCTACCATGAATGTTCTCAGGCATTCCCATATCCAAACCAGTCTAAAATTTCTGCACAATCTTGCCCAAACCCCACAAACCCTAGATCTCTAGGGTTTTTTTTTTTTTTCCCATCAAGAAATGCCTTCGTCTCCAAAGTTCTTCCACGCCCGCCCTTCGTCATCATCATCCTCCACGCGGAGATTAACGATCCTGATTTTCTCCTGCCTCCTAATCGGACTCGCCGGGTTCTTGTTCGGACTCAGCGTGATTCTGAGTCCGAGTTCGGGGTACAAGTGTAGGAACCATGGCGAAGCTAGGTCAGTTCGTGTGGTTTGGGAGAGAGGAAGTGATGCTTCTGGGATTGGAAATGATAGGGTTTCAAATGAGGGTCAGAAGAGGTATAAAGTGATGGGGTTTGTGGGGATCCAGACTGGTTTCGGATCGGTTGGCCGGCGGCGATCGTTACGGAAGACTTGGATGCCATCCGATCGGCAAGGGCTTCAAAGGTATTAGTTCTTTCGCCATAGCGATATATCAATATATATGTATGTATGTGAATCTGGGCCATTATGATATGTATGTAATCTGTTGATTGGTACTCTTTTGGAATCATGATCTGCTCTTTTGTGAATGTAGCTTCGAGATTTTGTTTGGTTGGGTTATGCGTGTAATTAACTCCTCGGTTTTTAGCTATAGTAATTTTTCTTTTAATCATTTCGTGAAAACTAGAGAGTGTGTAGTTAATACGAATTGGAATTCTCCGTGCTGATACATTTGAATTGTGATGATTGGAAATTTGTAGTTTCATGTTTCAGTTTATGATCCATTAAGATAGGGGATTCAACAAATTATAACCCCAGGATTATTGTACAAAAAAATGTTATACGTGCCAGTTGTGCCCTGACTATCTCTGGGAATTGGTTTAAAAATTGAAATGAAGTTGCTTATAAAAAAAAATTGAAATTGACGTTGATAAATGAGTCTAATTACTGGTCTTTTATTAAGAACTTGATTTCCTTTTTTCTTTGATGCTTTGATTGATTATCATTTATCCGTGATTTAGAAGTCTATTTTTCGTTGAATCATATATCACATGGATGGGTTAATTAACATATGCAAGTTCATCCTTGTACACTTAGAGAATCAAACTCCCAATCAGTCTTAATGACTTGATTGAGCTTTTGATGAATAGCTTTTGGTACAGATTTTAGTTTTTGATGTGTACGATATGTGAGATCTGGCTAAACCAAAAGGTTGGATTTAATATGTGAGTGTGCAATAATGTATTTTTACAAAATAAATTCTTTGATTTGTAGTATTCTAGTGCTATAAACAGTAGAAAAGAGTGCAAAATAAGCATTAAATCATGTAAATTTTAGAACAAAATTAACGTGAAAACGTTTCATCTTACAAGAATCAAGGAAAAGTCTCCATTATTTTAGAGTTGTAGAGAGCTTGCTACAACTGTGAACTAAAAATCATATCGACAACGTATTATGACCAATCTTTGGGAGAAATAAACTTTATGATTATTGGCTGGAGGTGCCTATTCAAGGAGAATTTACACTTTAAGATTTGCTTCCATAAAATGACCAATCCTCGGATAAAGATGCTCCAGCTTATGACAGTATATTCCCTTAAGTTGATGTAGAGCTTTCTGAATTGTTAAACTTTGATTGCCTGTTATATGCATTTCTTGTAAACTCCATGATTTTATTCTTAGAATAAGTGTCACTGAAACTAGCAGCATATTAACAGATATATCACGTGAGAACCATAATTTTAATGATAGGGTTAGATACGTTTGCTTGCTTACCTAGTAAGCCTAATCAATTTTACAATCCATTCATTCGTTTGAAGGCTATTTTCTTTATCTCAATCAATGATCAAGACAATGAAACCCATGGTAACTAAAATATGAGTTCTTTGCTTATTTGATTAACTAACTGCCCAACTGGTAATGATTAATGTCCAAATCAGAATTTCTTTGGGAATTAAGTATGAGAATTTCAGGCATGACATCTTTCATTTTTATTTGTGCTTTTGATACCTTGTTGTTGACAGCAAATATAATAACAGAAGAGTAGGAATTTGCTGAGATATTTGATCCCCTGTCCATGGAGTCCACCCTTCCTTATTAATCCTTTGTTTCTGTATTTATGTCATCTGCCAGCTTTAAAATCCCTTCTAATTGGGGTTATTCCTCCTTGTTGGGATGTTACAAATATTACGATAATATCTCTACAGATATGATACAAATATGCATGTGTATAACATGTGTATACTAGTAGTTCTGGCCTTTTGAGGTGACACTTGACCTCAACAACACATGCTATCTCTTGTTCTTGACTCTTATACAGATTGACACATTGTGAAGACATTGAGATCCTTCTTGACCTCAGCTTCTTCTTTTTCTTCTTTCTTTTCTTTTCTCTTTTTTTGGTGATCCTTAAAAATGAGGATTATGGTTGTCCACCTCGGCACCTCCAGCTTTACCAAGTTCACCTTTTTAAGACTAACTTTGTTGGACACTTTAATGCACCATCTTTGAGCTTGATTGTTTAGGTTCATTTCTATTTTCTTAGTGCTTTTGACCATTCAAGATTTTAGACAAGCCCGAACCCTCAATCTTTTTTTTTGTTGTTTGTTGGACTACTATGTTAGAATTTGAAGGTATTCTGTTGAGCACAAACCTATATCCATCCTTTGGAAATAAGTATGAGTTCTCACACTTTAATGGATGAGTGTGTGTAAAAAAGTTAGTTGATAAGAATAGGATTTACTTAGAAACTTGGAACGTAGGAACATGAGCAAGTAGAGGGATGTAATTAGTTGATACGATGATTGGAAGAAGAATTGTTTACAATAAACTAAGTGAATGAAGGAAAATTCTAGGGAAATTGAAAATACGGTATATAGGAAAAGAAAAATATAGGAATAATTGTAAATAGAGGTTTAAAAGAGGAAATCGTCGACGTTAATACAAAATGTGATAGAATAATAGTAATAAAAATTATATTGGGGGAAGGGACAATTAATATAGTTGGTGATTATGCACTCCAAAACTATCAATATAATTAGTGCCTATGCACTCCAAGTAGGAATAGATGAATCCATTAAATGACAATTTTGGGAGGATATGGATGGACTAATTCAAGGATTTTTACCATCTTCAATCATTTGGTTGTGGTAGGATTAGGATTTTGGTACTTGATTTTGTGCTATATATGTTGAATTGATGCTGCTGGATTTTTATTGCGCTTCAAAATTTGATTTTGGGTTAGCAAACACAGCCTCTGGTGTCTTCTATTTTATGGAATAGTTATATGGATTCCTCATACTTAATGGATGGAGAGAGAAGAAGAGTGTATAGGTAGGCCTGAACGCGGGTCGGTTTATAGATGCCCATATACAAAATACGTATAGAAATAAATTATTATTTTATTGAAATAAAAAAGCAACTTAGAAGATTGTCCTCGATGTCCCGAACTATTCATAGGACTTTCTTTACAGGCTCCAACTCTCAAACAAAATAGAAAAACATCACAAATTCTCAAACTTCAGACTTCAAAGAAAAACTCAAAAGCCCCCCTAATAAGATTCTTTTTTCTTCTTTTATCCTACCCATACTCTATTTAGGGACTTCAAACCTTCACAATAAACGATAAAACTCTTCTCCTCTTCCCAAGTATGTCAAACTCCACAAAAAGGCTTTGAAATAAGTTATTTTAAAAATTTGTCTTCTAGCGTTACAACCGCTTACCCAAGTTCCCATATATTTCATTTTTTCTTCAACTCCTCACGTGAGGTCAAAGTGATGAAATAGCTTTAATCTATTTTGATCTTTTATGCTTCCAATGTCCAAAAAGGCAAAAGACAAAGAACAAAAAAGCCAAAGTTGAAAGTTCTTTCAATTCCAAGCTAACAAGCTTCTCAAGCAATTATGCCCACCCATGATTCCATGATATGTGACCTTGTCACTTAGTGGAGTGGTGTAGTCAAACCAAAGTGCAAGAGCCTTTAGTCCTGCATCCTTAATTTAGATCTTCTTTTTCAAATCTTTTAGTGTATGTGTCCCTAGTAAAATTAGAGTTGAGCAGTCCGAAAAAATCTTCAATCCACATATGTTTGCTTGAATTTATCCTTCCATTGCATTGTTCGAGTTGGCCAGCCCATTGTCATCTAGTAAATGGAGAAAATCATTTTCCTAAAAATTAACATATGGATCCATCATGTCTTCTGCTTCTGTTATTAGGTCTAGTGGACCATCAATTTCTCCTATTGAATATTGGTGGGGAGATCATTAACTGCTTGGCGTTGCACTTTTGTAGCCTCATAGGAGTTTTGAAGATTTGTACAAAATAACCTTCTCCCATTAATGATTTTGAAAGAAAAACGATCATTTTTTATGATCCTTATTGCCTCTTTTCTTAAGGCAAGATAATTTTGTTTATAATAAAAAATAGGATTTATTTCTTCAACTGCTCTAATTTTTCTAGAGTGATCTTCATCTGTGGTTTCTTCCAAGGACCAAATTTGATAGGGTTGAAAGAAAAAAAAAAAAATTTCTTTTCCTTATAATCCCTCAAGACCGGTTATCTTGTATTTGAAATGACCACACTAAAGATAATTTTTTTGAAATATTATTGATCACGGTTTTGATCATAGCAGGAAAGGATGCAAATGTTGTTGATGGAAGTGGTTGAAAAAATATATTGCGAACAACACCCAGTTCAATATCTTCCATACTCCAAATTT
>JAESVK010000506.1:461202-500482 GCA_017140935.1 Hamamelis virginiana | reverse complement strand
TGTTGTTCGCAATATATTTTTTCAACCACTTCCATCAACAACATTTGCATCCTTTCCTGCTATGATCAAAACAGTGATCTATTATATTTCAAGAAAATTATCTTTAGTGTGGTCATTTCAAATACAAGATAACCGGTCTTGAGGGATTATAAGGAAAAGAACTTTTTTTTTTTTTTCTTTCAACCCTATCAAATTTGGTCCTTGGAAGAAACCACAGATGAAGATCACTCTGAAAAAATTAGAGCAGTTGAAGAAATAAATCCTATTTTTTATTATAAACAAAATTATCTTGCCTTAAGAAAAGAGGCGGTAAGGATCATAAAAAATGATCCTTTTTCTTTCAAAATCATTAATGGGAGAAGGTTATTTTGTACAAAACTCCTATGAGGCTACAAAAGTACAACGCCAAGCAGTTAATGATCTCCCCACCAATATTCAATAGGAGAAATTGATGGTCCACTAGACCTAATAACAGAAGCAGAAGACATGATGGATCCATATGTTAACTTTTAGGAAAATGAATTTCTCAATTTACTAGACGACAATGGGCTGGCCAACTCGAACAATGCAATGGAAGGATAAATTCAAGCAAACAGATGTGGATTGAAGATCTTTATGGACCACTCGACTCCAATTTTACTCAGGACACATACACTTGAAGATATGAAAAAGAAGATCTAAATTAAGGATGCAGGATTAAAGGCTCTTGCACTTTGGTTTGGCTACACTAGGTCACATATCATGGATGGGTGTAATTGCTTCGAAGCTTGGAATTGAAAGAACTTTCAACTTTGGTTGTTTTGTTCTTTGCTTTTTTGGACATTGGAAGCATAAAAGATGAAAAGAAATCAAATTTAACTCATCACTGAGGAGTTGAAGAAAAAATGAAACAATATGGGAACTTGGGTAAGTTGTTGCAACACTAGAAGACAAAACGGTAAAATAACTTATTTCAGTGTCTTTTGGTGGTCTTTGACTGACTTGGGAAGAGGAGAAGAGTTTTATCTTTAATTGTGGAGGTTTGAAGCTCATGAATAGAGTCTGGGTAGGTAAAAGAAGAAAAGTAATCTTATTCGGGGGGTTTTGAGTTTTTCTTTGTAGTTTGTAGTTATAGAATTTGTGAGGTTTTTCTATTTTGTTTAAGAGTTGGAGCCTATAAAGAAAGTCCTGTGAATAGTTTGGGACGTCGAGGATAATCTTCTAAATTGCTTTTTTATTTCAATAAAATAATATTTAGTTTCTATACGCATTTTGTACATGATCATCTGTAAACCGAACCATGTTCCGTCCTACATATAGGGGGGGAAAAAGGTATGGATGGGATTCCCTTGAAAGATTTAGGGAGGAAAAGGGAAGTATGTGTGTAGTGGACAATGCAGTGGGATGGGCTGGCTGCAGCAAAAGAAAGAAAAGGGGACAACTGGTGATCTAGGAAGCACTGGAGCTGTGGCACTCTTCACATATGGCAATAACTGGTGATCTAGTGGGAAAAAAGGTACATATTTTGCTGAGGTCAAGGCAAGGGCTGCCAAATATGGCAATAACACCAGTATAACAGACTTGGGAAGCTGTGGTTGCATCAAGGTTTGAGTTCCATGAGGACTCTCACATTATGCTGGAGTAAGTAGGACTAAAAGCTTAACACTGGCGAAGGAAAGACAACATAGAAGACAATAGGAGCAGCTTGATTTACTCTGGTGATATTGTTGGGAAAAAGAACATTGAGCAAGTTCTTTCAAGGGGAGAGAGCTTGCTCTGGCACTCTTCTACCTAGTAGTGTAGTGCTGGGAGTTCCTAGAAGTGTCTCGAAGACAAAGGCCCTTGTATTTGGGGCCTCAAATAGCAGTTTGGCTATGCAGGTCCTACATCCAAAGTAATAGTCATCCAAAGTAATAGTGGGGTTACCTCTCAAATTTCTATTTTGATGAATGCTAACTTTTATTGCAAACTGGTATCTGCCAATCATTGTTTATTACGAACATTGTTAGCATTACTAGCTCTGGAGTCTGGACCTAAATCATACAAGAACAAGATTGCTTGAGTAATGTTTTTATAAATTTTGTCATTAATTCTACCAACTGATTTCGAGTAGTTATTTACTTCAAAGATTTCAGTTAGCCATAATCACACTCTCTCTGTTTATTTTACTGCTTTTCATCTAATCACCTTTTTCAATGGAATAATGGCTCACAGTTTGGAAGAAGCCACTGGCTTGGCTTTTAGGTTTGTCATTGGTAGAACTAATGATAAATTGAAGATGTCAGAGCTTAGAAAGGAGGTAGACGAATATGATGACTTCATGCTATTAGATATTGAGGAGCAGTACAGTAAGCTTCCATACAAAACGTTAGTGCTTAAGATAATCATATAATTATCTTTTGTGTCTATAGTTCATTAGTGTAGAATCACTCATCTTTGTCTTTATTGTAGGTTAGCTTTCTTCAAAGCTGCCTATGCTCTTTTCGATTCTGAGTTCTATGTTAAAGCTGATGATGACATATATTTGAGGCCTGGTAACTAGTTTTGTGAAGCTTATCTATGCTTGTTGTAATTATATGCTTTGTTCCTGAGAATGTCTTCACATTATCAGCTTCATGCTTTCACTTTTCTGTCTTGATTTATCAATTGTCAGATCGCCTTTCACTGCTCTTGGCAAAGGAGCGTTCTCACCCTCAAACTTACCTTGGATGTATGAAAAAGGGTCCAGTCTTCACAGACCCAAAGCTCAAATGGTTAATCATCTATATATTCCTTGATTTCTGTGATTTTCTAACGTTTCTGGTGATAATTTTTCACCATTTGTGTGGCCCCAATTAACTGCCAAATGGAGGAATTTGATGATCACCAGAAATCAGAGCCAATTTTTAAATTTTGATATGATCAGATAAATTGAATTAATGTAGGTATGAGCCACTTTCCTACTTGCTCGGGAAGGAATACTTTCTCCATGCTTATGGTCCAATATATGCTCTTTCAGCTGATGTTGTTGCAAGTTTGGTTGCTTTAAGAAATGACAGGCAAGTTCATTTTCTCAATGCTTTACCTTTGTGAGGGACCATTCTTCTTTCACTCATTGTCATTTTAACAACGTTACATAAAAATTTCTAATCTCTCTTGATATTTTCTTTATCAAAATTTATTCGTAGAGCTCAATATCATTTGAGGAATTTTGAGGAAGTAATACTAATGTAGTGGGGAAAGTAGCATGAACACTTCTAAAGGGGATGTGTCTATGTCAGACAGAGCACTCCTTTGATGCTTGTGGGCATGTGTTGTTCTCACCCTGGATGGTCCTGAAATTTGAAATAATTTTTTTTAAAAATTTTGGACACAACCAACATGGGTTGGATAGGCAATGGACATGTTGCAACTTAGTTTTTATTTTGAATATAGAAAGAGGGACCCCACACACCAAAAAGGTGAATAACTTTTATTGCCATTATAAGGATAAGAACTTGGTCAATGTTTTGCAAGTTCACTAGATTCACAATGAAACTTAGCAACATAATTTCATTTATTCAACTTCGGAAACAAGTGAATTAACAACTGCAGAGATGGATCCTAATCAGAAGTGTCACTTTATTAACTCATTACTGCTGTTACTTGAACTATTACTAATATTTAGATAGTGAGCCTGTGCAGAAATGTGACTTGGACTATTACTAATACTGAACGGAGGCCCTGATCCATTGCTTACCTTAAGATAGCATCTCAATAATCAAATAATGGAGAACAATATGAGCATATGTTTGATGCCTTAAGATTCAAGGGATATATGTCTAGATAAGTAGGGTATTGCTTGGGTGTTGGACGCTTTTAACTTCATTGCATTGATATAGCTGTCACACTTTCTTATTTTCATAATGCCCACTTCTCTCTAATCACCTTTCAACAGGTTCTCTACAGTTTCAAAAATAACACAAGGCATAAAATAAAGTTATTGCTCTTCAATCATTTTAATATCAAAAGACTTCGGTAGTTATGCATGCTCCCACTTTAAAATGGAAAAAGCTCTTCTTTTAACTCTCTAAATTTCATGTCCGTTTTTCCCTACAGAATTTCAAGAATTAAAGAATAATTTAATAACTCGAAGAAATGCCTTTTCTTTTTAGTGCAGAGGATAAGCCATTTCATTGCTTGTGGGAAGTAGGATTAGAATTTAAAAACAGGGAAGTAGGATTATGAAAAGGAGATAATAAAGATTCACATATTCCCGCAATAATATTTTTGGAATCTATGCCTTGCATTTAATATGTTCAATCTTGTTTGAAATTACAGTTTCCGGATGTTCAGCAATGAGGATGTTACAATTGGTGCGTGGATGCTTGCAATGAATGTCAATCACGAGAACAATCAAGCACTCTGTGCACCAGAGTGTACAGAATCGTCTGTTGCTGTTTGGGATATTCCCAAGTGCTCAGGTCTGTCTTTTATTTTATTTATTTTTCCCTGATAGTTTTATTTGAGTTCCGCTTGAAAATTGGCTCCATATGCTCACAGTTCATTATGTCTGTTTATGGGCCTCAAGATTGTGTACTTGATATAGGGAGATCATAGCAGACAAAATTTAGTGAGGCCTTTTGCTATTCCATGTAGATGACATTGTGATGTGGATCATGATGTATAAGGACAGGATTAGTTATTATTTATTTTTATAATAGTTAAGCTATTTCTATTTGGTTGTAATTTCTTTTTATTAGTTTCCTTGTGGAAGTAGAATTTTTTTAATTAGTTTCCTTTTAGGAGTAGGATTGTTTTCTATATAAAGGGAGTAAACCCTTTATTTTGGTTAGACTTGATGATTAATGAATTTTCCCCCTAATATTCTGATTTCTCTCTCTCTTTCTCCCTAATATTCTGATTCTCTCTAATTTCTTTCTCTCTAGTTCTCTCTCTTTCCCTCTATTTCTTTTCTTGGTATTCAAGTCTCATCACATTGTTCCCTTGTTCCCTGTACCATTGCTTATCAAAAAACAAAGAAAGAAGTTGTTTCCTAATGCTATTTGAAAGCATGTGTTTATCCTTCAGGATGGAGTTCATATCAAAATAAAAACAAGCAGCTGCAAATAATTGGAGTCATCCTAGAAATGGATTACAAAATATTGGGACACTCATATGTTGATGCCTCTGAGGTTAGGACCATTAGGTGCAAATGTCACTTTACCCCCGAAATTTGAAACCTAGCCTTTTTATCCCCGCTGAAATTTGATGAGTAAAAGACATAACCCCCCAGCCCTCAAAACAAACTAAAAAGAAAAAGAGGGGGCAGGGCGTGTTTGCTTTGAATGGATTTGGAAGTTCAGGAGATTAAAGTTTTTTCTGAGTGTTTATCTGCTCCCAAACCTCAGGGGGTCAAATATTCCATAAAAGATTTAAGTGATTTCTTGATACTGAATGAATGATCATTTACATAATAGCAATATTGATTCATTTCATTTGGCTACAACAGCCTCAATGCCATTATTTTAAATTCTGTTCATGACACTTTAAAATGAATTCACTTTTACGAGACATGTTATCGCTTGTTTAATAACATTATTGAAGCATGAACTACTTTCGTTTGATAAATGTAACTTGAGTTGAATTCAGAGGGATATATTTAGTGTGAAGACATTACTCTCATTATGCAGGACTTTGTAACCCAGAAAAGAAGCTATTGGAACTCCATAAAATGGAGAGCTGCTCAAAGAGCCCAACTCTGACATCTGATGAATAGGATTCTCACCTTCATTTACTCAAGTGCTATAAACTGAAAAGGAACTTTGAAGAGTTGCTTGCTCCTTGAATCTTGTCCTGCTGTTATGGCAGTACGTCTCTCCCTCTCTTGTAATTTTTTGTTTCAACATCAATTTTATTTCGGCTTATTCTTTTTTTTCAGAGCTACAGAATATAGGAAAGTAGATAGGTTCATGATTGCCTATGTCAACTTTCATTCCTTTCATTTGTAACACCCCCCTCCCCACAAAAAAAAAAATCATTCATATCAAAAGATGACATTATTAACAACCTGTGTAAATTTCGAATTTTCTTGGGCCACTAGATATCAAAAGACATGGTTGCATCGAACAACATATTCACCTCCTTACCGAGCTGAATTTTCCTTGTACTGATTAATACTTTCTGCTGAGGTTCCAATGATAATACTATCCTGCTTTTCCAAATTTCTAGTTGCTAGCAAGCATCTGTAGGCTTTGAAACACAAGAGGAATAGGTGTCAGACTTGTCTCGACAATTATACTGGTCTGAGGCCCTGCTTGGGATATTAATTAAGGGCCTGAGGCCCTGCTTGATGGCCAAAGTTGTGCAATTATGTTGCCCAGAAAACACTTGAATCCGAGCACCTACATTATCACCAGCATCAGCCAGCTAGGCTTACTCAGGGAGCTTCTATTCATGTTAAGTTTACTGCTAAATGACTAGAAGAAGTGGTCTTAATAGAGCCATATACAAGTGAGATAAGGAATAGGCTTGATCCATCGACTCACCTAACGGTCACAGAACAAAAGGGTTCCTTATGCCATAATCCATAACAGTCCAGATAGGAAGCAGATAGCAATAGGGAGGTAGCTATGGGTCAAGGGACAGTTTCTTGAGGCATACCTCAAGAGGGTCAGTAAGGAACCACACAGTTGGGGAACTGCTCAACTATCTTGTAGAACATGCAAGGACTCCTCCCATATATAAATTACATTACATCTTTCACAAGTATCAGATTTAGTCTTTTTGTTTTTTTTTTTCTCCTCCCAAAGAGATAGAAACCAACCCTTATCCCAAACTCCCCTCTATATAAATGGGTTTCAATGCATTTTTATATACTCAAATTCAAAATATCTCCCTATAAGCGGAAATAAATGCCTCTAGACTAAGTGACTAACAGGTCACCGACAAGTCATATTTCATTTAAAAAGCATGTAATTGGCAAGGAGTTTAATTTGGTTAGCGAGCTAAACAAAATATATTTGAACATTTGGGAAAAATCTAAGTTTCTACATCTACTTAAAGCAGTTTAAGAGTCACAAGCCATTTTGGAAGAAGACATAGAACACTCTCATTCTTTATCCCAGTGCTGCTAACATGGCAAAAATATTATGGTTTTCCAACAAATTTTTTCTTCTTCCTTTTATGGTTCAATATTTAATCATTTTAGGTACTATATATATATATATATTAATAGAGAATGAAGGCAGGGATATGACACTCACGGGATTTGCCATACGCGACTTAAATGGCGCATCTATCTCAACCACTTTCAATATACACAACAAAGAAACAAAATCACATCTTTCTTTCCCCTTTGTGTTACTCAAATCCTAACATACATTATTGTGGATAGAGATTTCTTCTATGGATGCAACAAAAACAAAGACCTCTCTCTCTCTCTCTCTCTCATCTTGATTTTATGTAATGGGTGCCCATGTTTCAGGTATTATTATTACTTCATGTCGTCTTCTCTATAATTAATATGCATATCCTGAAATGTAAATCCATGTGGTTGACATGCTTGGAGTTATATTGCTATGCTGGAATCCATACCATACAATGGTCCCGCCCAAGATTGGATCCAGTAGTTTCCATTTTCAGCTATTTCATCATGCATTAAAAATGTCACTACCAAGGACAGCAAGAAAAGAAAGGAAGAAAACCTCACTAGGATTGGATCAACAATAATCTTTTAAAAATCCTGGTTGGGTTAGCCGGCGAATGCCCGATAAGTACATCGTATATTTAATTAATACAAGTTGTACATGTGACATTTGCACTGTAATGTTGAAACTCTTCACTAAACACAGAGTCGATCGAGGCTCTTATAACGCAGTGGTTCAGTCACAGGGAAAATTACCATTTAGACTAATATAAATTTAATAAAATAAATAAATTCAAAATTGTCACTTTAAGAATAATCTAGATCATTGAGTAATTAATAGTTTTTGTGCAAATTACCATTTAGTCGAATTAATATAAATTTAGCACAAAAGTTTCACCGTTTTAAAAGAATTATCATTGGTGAAGGTCTTGAATTCCTTAAAATGGGTTTTCAATCTACTTATCATTGTTGTATAGCCTATGGGCCCGTGGGCTTTCCTCAATGACAGAGAAAATATAGAATATTAAAATATTAAAATAAACCACACGCGCATTGGAAGTACTAATAAACAACAACATAGTGGAATTGGGATTGAGTGGGGAATCAAAGCTAAAGCTAAAATAAGAATAAGTGAAGTTGAAGTGAAGTTTTTGATTCATAAGCAGCTTAAGATAATGCTACTGATTTGGTAATCATTGATTCAATAGTGGAGTGAGGAGTGAGGATTGGTGATTAAGGGAACTGATGGGGCATGTATGTGTGGGCCTGGTAAAAAAAGAAGGGCCTTTTTTATGGACCATTGAAAAGAATAGGGCCTGCGGGCCCAAATGAGAACAATAGTTTTGTCTTTTGAACAAAAATCAACAGAGAGTCGGGTGGATACGTTTCTTATAATAATACGAATACTTCATCATCACCCACAAACAGCCAAATTAGACAGGAATATTGGGTTGAGAGAGAGAGAGGACGTTCACACTGTGAAACTACAAAAAGTCACCAATATGATTGTTTCTCTTCCCTTAACCTAATGGGCTTCACGTGTTCTTGCAGTTCCTCAATTCTTTCAACGATAATGAGAGAGAGTGAGAGATGTAAGTTCTGTTAATTCTATGTTACAGATTCAATGATAGCTCTGCTCTGACTTGCTTTGTGCACAGATCGATCTGCCACTTTCTAATGTATATATATATATATATATAATTTATAATGTTTTGCTTCGACTGACTCAAATTTTAACTTAATATTAAGTAAACTTTCTGAGCAGTGAGTAAGGGATCGGGGATCTCTACCTATTGAGACAATATGAACAAAAAAACAAACATTCAAAGATGATAAAGCTAGAAACTTAATAATTATAAAACAATGACTCAACAAATTAAAACCACTCAGGACAAAATCACCAGCCCAGCCATGAGGGAAACTTGTCACTTCCATTTCCATCACTACCAATTCAAAACCCAATCTCTCTCTCTCTCTCTCTCTCTCTCTCTCACTCTCACAGAGAGGAATCCAAGGGGCACTGCCCTTTGTGCAGACAATAAGAGTCGTGTACCACCCTGGCATGTTTGTAATTTTATCTGTAATTATGCATGTGGCTTATGCTGATATTACCCAGCTGATGATTAGCTGGACCCACCAAGAATTTCACTATCCTCTGCTAAGCCTTCCACTCTATCTTTTGTGGGTCATAAAGGATTAATCAACTGGGATCACACCACACAGCAATGAATGGTGGGTCCAATGCCAGTTGCATGTATGACACATGTAATGATGAGACATGAAGACCTATAAGGGAGAGATTTCTCACTTTGTCTTTGTGAACAAATGAAAAACCCTATCAACTGATACCCTGAATGAATCATGATTACTGTGTCTGAAAATTTCCTTCAATTTATGTAATCCGTACGTACTCTTTACCATTTGAGGTTCCTTACAACCAGACATTCTTCAGTTTGCTGTTAGCTCTCTTATACATGTGGCTCCAATTTCCTGGAAATGCCCAGATTTCAACATTCTAATTATTATAATGGAAATTGGCGGTTTTTTAAATCAGTAGGACCTCCAAGATTGGAGATTCTTCGAAGACATTTCAAACAAGTTCTGGAAATTTTTTGGAGGTGATGTAAGATAGTCTAGGTGAATGGTACCTTTCTCTATCATTAAAGAAGGAAGTTTTGAGTTCCAATGTGTTAAAATTTAGGGCTGTGTTTTGAGAATATATAGTAGGTATAGGGCTGAATGATGTTTTTGATCGTACGATACAAAAGATATAAAGATCGAGGTGAAAAAAACATGTCAAGGGTATTTTTTTTTTTCCCCCTTCTAACTTGTGCAATAATGAAAAAAAAAAAAAAAAATACATATGCCTAAATGCAGGGTGGAGCTAGGATTTTATCAGTGCGGGTGCAAAAAAAAAAAATTTACTAAAAAAATCTATCATTACCTTAAACATCTCCTAATATTGATAAATGGGCATTATTTCACTTTCCAATATACTTTCATTTCGATAGAAATTAATATCAAATATGATATGGATAGACAAAAACAAACACAATTTGAATTTTGATGCGTGAATAATGTAAATATTTCAAATGAATCTTGAATATCATAAAACAACATCAAAAATAGTTTGTAGCATAAATTCATAAACTTTTTAAAATATTGAAATAACAAGTAATTATAATGTTGTTTTGCAAATAGCAGTGTGGGCAAATTTAAAAATTCTTGAAATTTTTGAAAATTTTAAATTTTTCTCAAATATTTTTGAAATTTGAGTGGGGACACTTACCCCCATTGCCCCCACCCTAAATCCGCCCATACCTAAATGTTAGGGTGGATGTCTCTACCTGTTATATTAGTTGGTTAAGAATTAATCACAGTTTGTTAGAAGGTCTCATTTTCAACTTCCTATAGTTTTAATCTACTCTCTATTAGTGTGAATGTCTGGAATTAACGGAACCAAAAGGAACTAATATAACTAAAGATTGAGATACCCTTTTATCAACGAAGAAAAAATATCGTATAGGTGGAAGGGTGGATGTATATATACTTAAATAAAATACTTAATTAAATAAGATAATTGAATAAACTAATTTCATTGGATAAAACAATTGATCTTGATACCTATATATACCTTAAGAAGTAAAAGTTATCAAGTTCAACTCCTATAGGTTTAGTCACTAGCCGAATATTTCCTAACATTACTTGATTCGACATAGACATGTGGTATTTCCACATTTTGTTACAAATGTGTGTATATTATATCGCTAAATTGAGCATTTTATAACAAAATTGCAAAGTTTAGATCGTGCACTATGAATAAAAAAAAAAAATCTATATTTTTATTAGGGTAATTGAATACACATGCATTTGCATTAATAAAGATTTGTGATTCATATCTCACAGTGTTTACCCTAAATAAAAACATTAGATGAAAGTCATCGGGGCATATAAAATTAATTCTTCCTAAATTATGAAATAGATAAGAGTGGAGTAGACAAATGCCCATTAATTAACCACACCATAATCCAAACAATTTGTATCAATAAAGCACAAGGATAGCGAAATCCAGCTTGGCAGAGGATGGAATTAAGATGAGAGAGAGGAAACATGCATGTTCTCTAACAGAATAGAGATAAGGATAGAAGATGAGAAAGGGAAATGACTGTTTTTGGACAGAAACGAGTTTTAGAAAAGGATTCCACTCCGGCCTGTAAAGTCCACCCAAAAATCATGGTTTCTCTTCCATTACCATGTGGCCATCACGTGCCCTTTGCAACCCCTCTCTCTCTCTCTCTCTCTCTCTTATCCACTACTATCAGCAGAGAGAGAGAGAGAGAGAGAGAGAGAGAGAGAGAGAGTTAAGGAATTAAGATATAGGTAATGGGCATCAACCAATCACCATGTTTTTGTGACATACTATACATATATGTTTGGTCGTCTGACCACCTTTTATACAGTGCACGGCCAGTTTATACCATAATCTTCGTTTTTGAATGACTCAAAATTGGCAACACAAAGTTCAACTTTCTGGGGGGAGGAATCTGTCTAGAGACAGTGAGAAGCAGAAACACAAATTATCATTAAAGTAGAAACAAGAACGTAATCACTGAACACACACCACCCTTAGAGGACAAAAAAGTAACAGCAAAACCATGAGCAAAATTCGCCACCCTTTTCTATCTTAATTCAAACCCCAATACGTACCTCTCTCTCTCTCTCTCTCTCTCTCTCATCATGTGATGAACATGGTGGTTCTGAGCCCATGATAATTGGGTCAGCAATATAAATATCCTTAAAATTTTAGTTATCCGTACTCTTACACTCTTTGAGGTTACAAACTTCGAGACATTCCAAGGTTCCAGTTCTCTTTCTTCATGTCTCCCACATGGCAGGTCAGGCCATTGGAAATGCCAAAACTTTGTTTTATATTTCTCTTGCATTTGCTGGTAATTAAATATCTATCTGCAGGTAAGACTAAAGCTAGCTAGCTAGCTAGGTCAATTTTTTAAAAGCTTGATCTCAAATGTGTTCGAGGGTTCTCCAAACAACCAGAAGAAAAAAATTGTTCCAAGGGTACATCAATCTTTGAAGATGAATTGTACAATTGAAAGAAACTTGTTGCCAATAATATAGTGTAGCTAGAATTGAGGTTGGGAAAAGTTTTTTTATAATTTTTGATGGATTAGAGGCTTAATTCCAAGTTGAGGCATTCATATATACTTCCATGTGAGAAGCAACTTTAATTCTTTTTTATCTTTTATAATGGATAAATTATACAAAACCCACAAAATTATAGGGTGAATTACAACATTACACCTCTTGAACTTTAAAATTAACCGAAGAAATATTGAGAAAATAAATCAAGACAAGGCAATTCAAGAAAAAAATCAAGAGATATGGAAATGAATCAAAAGAAAGTTAATAATGAGAACACATCAAGGAAGGAGATTGATAGAATATCATGGATGGAGATATATTAAAGAATTTGATTTATTTTTATTTCCTTATTTATGTCTTTCCTTTTTTATGTATTTCCATATTATTTATTCTTATTCTATATATAAACTCTCTAATAGATTGATTGTAGTCAAATTAATTATTAATAAGATTCAATTTATTATTAAAACCCAAATGAAGTGTTGATGCATTTATTAGATTAGGAGATTTGAGTATTGTTTTAAAAAGTAAAAAGTCAAGGCAATAGTCTAATGGTATATATCATCACTTCAATTCAAGGATAAAGGTGTCGAATTTAAGCATATGAAAGTAGATCAATTAATATTTATTTTTCAGTTTGAGATTTGGGATAAAGATAGGAGTACATTTTTATTAGTCGAGGAAAAAAAATAATAAAAAGTGTCCAAGTGAAAGGTTAGTGTAGTAATTGCATTTCTTAATGTACGCGTTTTATTAAACTACTCCAAACAAAATGAGAGAGAGAAAGTATAGACTTTTAACTTCCCAAATAAGTCAATCTCATTATGAAAGTGACACACAAATTAATCATGTTGGACCCTAACAAGAACTATTTAACTCTACCAGAAAGAATATGATTGGGAACTCCAATTGTAGGAGATTAATATTTAAGGGTAGCTTTAGGGACAAGTTTTAAGTATGCATGCATTTCATGTTATCAAGGGGCAATTTGGATATTTTATTCTCATTAAAGCAACACACATACCATCCACATCATGTGGCATGATGTGATTAGGGTGGCTTGCAGTGTACACTTTCTAAACATTAATAATAATAATAATGATAATTGATTATAAGTCAAAAGACCTTTCAATCTCATGGAACTCAGTTTCTAGTTTCAGGCAAAATACAACTCTAATGATTGAGAGGTTTTGTGGGGTCACTTTATTTAGGGCATACATGCCTCAATTGCCTCCTGATGATACTTGGGTGTGGCCCAATTTTGTGTAAAATTATTGAAGTCCCAAGGAAAACTCTAGTTTTGGGGTTCAAGACTTCACTTAAACAAACACTCCTTTGATATATCCTTTCCATTTTAAGCTAGGTTTGATTAATTTCTAATATAGAATCATGGTACTTAATTGGGCTGATCTAATTTTGGGTCAAATTTTCAAAAGTTCTTGAGTTTTGAGCTCTGTACCACAAAGTCCAATTTTATACTATGAGATCTACAATATTTTCAAATTCTTTTGTATATCTATTATGTTAAAAAGATTTTTGGACTTAATGGTACAAAAAGTTTACGGGTGGGACTTATGGTTATGTCACCCTTATAATAATATTATATGGTTCTAAAAAGTATTTTTAATGCTTCCTTAACCAATTCAAACTTTTCATTTTTGCTCATTGGCCGCAAGATTGCTGGAGTTTCCATAGCTCTAGCAAAGTTATTCCATACGGACAATGGGGCCATTGTCACATAAATTAAATGATAATAAAAATAATAATAATAATAATAATGTGGCAAGAGCACCTACTTTCAAGGGCATAAAGTTTGTTGGCCCTTAAGGGAATTGAAGAAAAGGGAGACTCTACCTAATTAGTGTTAATGTCTCCGGCCGGCTGGTCCTTATGTGTCTATGTACAATTTTTTTGTACTATCGTTAGACAATGATGAAAATTTTATATTATAAAGAATATTATATTGAAAAATAATCACTTGTGGTTCATACTGCAAATGTGTTACACAATCTTAGCCATTAGTGGCATGTAGCGGTACATACCGCGCGCAATTGATCAATTCAATATTATATTTTGTGTGTGTGTATATATATATATATGTCACGTTCCCCAAACCATTATTTTTACTATTATTTCTACCATCCGTTTTCAAAACACTTATGTGGATTGAATATTTTGAGAAACCGACCATTGAATTAGATACTCTTCTTATACAAAATATATATACTAAAAATCATATTGATCCAACGATCAGTTTTTAAAAAATCTCATACTAAAAAACTGCGATATTTTTAATTATAATAATTTTTACAATGGCATTTTTCAGAAACCAACCGTTGGATTACTATGATTTTTGGCATACATAATGAATATAAGCATAATATCTAATCTCATGGTCCATTTATCAAAATATTCGATTTACATTGGTGTTTTGAAAATGGATGGTAAAAATAATGGTAAAAAGAATGATGAGTGAAACCTATATATATATATATATATATATATGAGATGCTTTGCTCTCCAAATTTAATTAATGAAGTATATAAGTATTAATTTAAAAAGAAAACAAATGATTTTTATAGTTGTAAAAATATAATACGATGCCCAATGAGGATGAAACTTTGGGCTTCAGAACAGTGAACCTTCCCTAGAAGATGTAATGCTTTTTGTAAAAACAAAAACAAGAACAAAAACAAAAATGATTCTGTACTACTTTGGGAAACCCAATTACCTCTAACTCAATTTTATAACAAAAAATTTTGAATATTTTTGAAAGAATAGTATTTATTTCTAAGACGGCCATCACCTTTGGTTTAATATTCTTCTTTTAACAATGCACGGTTGATAGAATAGGTACCTTATGGTGCACGCGCTCGCGCGTTGAAATTGAGGAACTAGTTAGGTTTTTATTTTAAGTAATTTAATCAATTTTTTTTATGAAGAATAATTAGGGCAGAACCCCCGAGATGCATGTGGATCGTTGGATTAGGGATCAACCTTTCTTCAATTTTTTTTTTTTTTTGTCTTCTATATATATATATATGAGATAGAGAGAGAGCATGATTGCTCCCTTACAAAATTGACCCATATTTGCTCTTTTCATATATATATATATATATATTAACTACAAAGTGCCCTTATCATTTTAGAACTTAAACAATGGTAATTTATTGCTTTTACTACAAATAAGACGTGTGAAATTAATGGCAAACAATTTATCCACACGTAATTAATAGAAATAAAGTATAAATTTTAAATTATATATAGGAGGTAAAGTTAAAGCAAGCAGAATTTAAAAAGGGTGAAATATAATTTTCCTTATTTATAATTTTTAAGTTTGGGAGGAAACAAAATTCACACCACAACAATAAAGAAGAAAATTACTCTTCAAAAATGGCATAAATTAGTTTTTATTAAAACAAAAATGTTTCACATTAAGCTTATTGGGCCATGCCAGCGACCTAAATTCTAGACCAAATTTTTTTAACCAAATAATGTGTCTGTAAAATATCTTCCTACTTTTGCGCATTTTTTGAAATGCATAGAAATCTAGACTGTGTCATTGTGCCACATCATTTGGTTTGAAAATTTTGGTCAAAGATTTAGTCCATCCAGCATTACTCATTGCTTAAATTGACAATGTACAAATATTGCGCAGCTTGATATTGTTTCATTGTTGTTAATTTGAAGGAATATGGCTTAATTAATTTAATTTATATAAAATTTATGCTTAAGTATTTAATAAAGGGAATTTATCCTCAATATTCCCATAGTTTCCAAAAATTTAATATAGAAACCCATGTTTTGAGCATTTCTCTCCATGCACTTCTGTACACTTAATTGTACATTTTTGCCCTCATGAACGATCAAATTTTGTAGGAAATGTGCCAAATTTTTACATACAATCTCCAATATTATGTATAATTCTCAATTTCCATTTTTTTTAAAGATATATATTGTAATATAATCATGGCATAATTAATGTGATTTGACATTACTAAAATTAAGAATTATATTCTAAATATGGGATTATATGTAATTTGGGGGATTGGAGATTATTCACAAAATTGAGATTTCAATGTAAAGCTAGGGATTATATTATGTGAAGAGCATTTCGGTTCAAAAAAAATATTTTGATGAAAACATGGGTTCATGTAGAGAATTTTTGCAAACTATGAAAATATTGAGGTAAAATCCCCTTTAATAAATTAATTACTATTTATTTGTGCCTTTATTGAACTGGGCCCAGTTGTTACGCCAAGGCCCACCATCGCATCTAAACAAACTGACACACCATTGAGCCGAACATTGACCCGATTGATCTTAGCTCTTGCCCATCCCCGTATGCTGGCCCAATCAGGCTCAACTGTAGCCTGTAGGGCCTTCATCTAACAAGCCGACCTATCCCTCAAATTTAAAAAATAAATAAAAAAGGTTGAGCCCTTGCCTATACTCCGATAAATGAGTATCGGTGCAATTTCATACGCTTAAACTTGAAATATTTCACTTGAAAAAATAAAAATATATGGTACTAAATCAATATTAAATCATTAATATTTGATATAGGAGTTCGGCATCAGAAGTCTCGGTCGTATCATTAGGGATACATGATAGTCATATGTGTGTTTCGTCTCATTAATAATAAAATATAATAACGGTTATAAAAAGGTCCGATTGGTAAAGGGTCAACAAGGAATCATGACGTGGGTCTCCTCAATGTAAGGTATATAAGCTTATAATAATGTAATCTTGTCATATAAAATCAAAATGATGCCAAATGTAAACTAGAAGCAACCAAAGAAGAAAACAATGACCATATACTTACCACAAAAAACTAATGCTTATAAAGTAAAAAAAAAGTTAGTGTAGCATTTTTAAATAAGTTATGTTAGGTTTTGTCACTATTGACCATATAGTATTGCATTTGATTATAAAAAAATTTATGTAAAAAATTGAAATGTAAGAAAATATTAAAATAAAAGTAAAGGAAAGTGAATGAAAAGGGACTTGATAGAGCTTGTTAAGTGTATAGTTTAAAAACAAAAACAAAAAAAAAAAAGTAAGAAATAAAGGGCTTGTTTATTTCGTGAAAATTTTTCTAATTTTTATTTTCTGAGAAATTAAAAGAAAAAAACAGTTTTTATTTTCAATTTTTAAAATTTAGAAAATGTGTTTACTTTACAAAAATTAAAACTGTTTTCAAAATCTAAAAATAGCGTAAATGCATTTACTAAAACTGTATATTATCTCTATATGTTTTATTATTTTTATTTTTTGGTTTTACGGTTGATCTACATTTTTTTTCCTATGTTTATAAGCATTTCCGCGATATAATCCTTGTTTTCAGTTTTCGTAAAAATACAAAAAACGCCTTTTTGATGTTTTCACATTTTTTTAAAAACCAAATTCATTTTCTTAAAAATAGTTTTCATTTTTTACAAGTAAACGCGTTTTTTAAGCCATTTTCTGTTTTATTGAAAATAAAAATTGCGAAAATTTTCACAAAGTAAACAAGCCCAAAAATTTTAACTTTTCCTTAATATATTTTCTCATGAAAAATACAGCATGTGTTTTGAGGGAAATAAATTCGTACTAGAAATGATTAGTGGTAGTATTCACAACTTTTTTGCTACAATCAAACACACAAAAAGTGAGGAAATTTTTTTTTTTTTTTTTTTCTACCAATCAAACAGAGCCTCAAGGAAATTAGAGGAAAGGGGAAAAAAAAATTAAACATTGTCAAAAAGAGAAACCCTTTAAAAATAATTTTGAAAGATTTTCTTTTATTTTCCTTGCAATTTTTCTAGATCCAAACAAAGAGAGGAAGAGGAAAGTAAGTATTAAGAAATCTATATGCATGGCAAAATATAATGGAGGATTAAAAATTTTAAGCCTAGTTATTCCATCAATGATTATAAGATGATGGAAGAAGAGAGAGGAAAGAAACTATATATGATTTTACTGCATGGTAACTTCTAAAGCTGATTGATAATTATAATTTTCTAGTAAAAAAATAAACTTTACCCATGATTTTGGCCTGTTATTGAAGACAATTAACAAGTGAAAACATGATTAAAATGTCAAGCTCCTTGATTTTTAGAGAACATGAGTTGTATTTTACCTTTTATGTTGTCTTTAATCATTGTTATGCATCATAAGTACAGCATTTCGATATTCTTGTAACCTAACTACCATCCAAATACGGTGTTAAATCAATTTGACAAATTTAATATCCTCATGCACGACACATCTGCCATTCAAATACGGTGCTAAATCAATATATTACAGCTAATAGAATGTAATACTATTTTGACATGCTTTTTCCGACAAAATATGTCAGTTAGTCTGTTGGTAAACTCTTTATATTGTTGCATATGAAATTTGAAATATTATCTTCATATCTTTCGGGATGGAGAAGATAGTCGTAATTAACTCAAGATAGTCGTAAATATATAGGGAGTCTGGTAGAAGATGTTACTTTCAAGAAGATAATTTCTGTAAGACCAATTACAAAATAGATTTTGAAAAACCAACCATCGGATGAGATAGTCTTCTTAAATAAATAAGTCACATTGGCAATTCATGCAGCTAGAAGCCATGCACGATAATTAGAAAACAAAAGGGTTGATGGCTCCTCCTAATTCTTATTTGTTAACCATGAATCAATTGTTGGGCTTATCTTCTAATCATCTCATCTTATCTCAAATCATGATGCATATTTATTAAAAGAAGGCACGTTGAATCAAGGTCCCATTAATTATTATAGAATTCCAAGTTACAAGTTTCCTTATCCATGCACTTAAGATTCACATAGTGAATTCTAATTGTTGAAATTAATTTTTAGGTGTTAGTTAGAATGCAAATAATTTCTAGGTGGTTGTATTAAAAAATTGGCATCGAATCAATGTTCATTAGTATTAAGTATTGGGAAGTTCAAGAAAAGTAAGAGGTCGGGTTACTATCATAATAAATTCCGAAATCCCCAATTACCTGCTTATCCGTCCACCTTACGGATAAGCTAGGGGACACTTGAATTTATTGTGATACCATTTGTCATGGTAAGATTTTCAACCTAGAAGATAAGTTCATTAGGTGGAGGTATTGCATATACTTTATAAATCTCCATTTCGATCCTACAAAACAAAAGGGGATTAAAAAACAAAGTTTAAAAATACTTTTAAAAAGAAAAAAAGAAGACAAAGAAAGATACTCCATTTGTAAGAAATCTTTAACATTTTTTTCAATCATTTCCTTGTGTTTTTAGATCGGTCCAAGTAGAGATAATAAGAGAAAACCATTAAGAGATCATATGGCAAATATTATGCAGGCTAGGGTAAAAATTTCTAATATTGTGATAAGATGATGGAAGAGTGAGGAAATTAAGAAATTAAGTATGATTTTACTGCGTGAAAACTTCTAATGATGATTGATAATTCGAATTCTTAAGTAAAAAACGAAGCTATAACCAAGATTTTAGCCTGTTATTGAAGCTAACAATTGAATAAAGCAAACAATTTTTTTTTTCAATATGATGAAAAATGTTTGACTTCTTTTTTTTCGTAGAACATGATTTGTTATTTTACCTTTTATGTTGTCCTTAATCATTATTGTGTGCCATAAGTCAAGCATTTCGATATCCTATCAACCTAACCACCATTCAAATTCGGTGTTAATTAAATCAATCGGTTAAACCTAATAGAATGTAAAATCATTCTAAAACATCGAAAAAGTCAAGCTTGTCAATATGCTCGCGATATAACTACCGTTCAAATAAGGTGTTAAATCATTCCGATAAATTTCATAGAAGATGATGTACTACTATTTTGACTAGCTTTTTCAATAAAAGATATCAGTTAGCTTGTTGGCAAACTCTCTTAGGTGGTCACAATTAAAATTTGAAATCTAATCTTATCATTATTCAACCTCCCATTGTATAGCCCATAGACTCAAGGGTTGGTAAAGTCTCTAAACGGTCGTGAGGGAAAAAAAAAAATCTGAAAGTACCAATTTCAGTGAGAGAAAAAAATAATGATACAAAAATATTGAAATGCAACTAAAATGTTGCTAATATAGAGCTGATTTTTTGCAGGCATGATATACATGAAAGGAGAATCAAATATAACGGTTAGTTTTCGAAATTCTTGCATCAGGTGCGCTATCATTTGACAACCGAAAAAGCTTCACATTTGGAACATGGCCAATGGAGGAAACCCCATTTTAGTTTAGAAATGCAGGTTTCTCCTCCTAGTTTTTATTTTTACCATAATTCAATTCTTGGATTCATGGCATGATGCACAATTATTAAAAAGAGGCACATTGAATTAGGGTCCCATTAATTTTTATGGAATTCAAAACTGCAAGTTCCCTTATCCATGCACTTAAATTTCATCTATTGAATTCAACCATTAAAGGTATTAATTATTCTACTAATTAAGTTTTTAAGTGGTTATACCGAGACTTAAGATTGAATCAACCTTTATCCACATCGACAAATTTAAGGAAAATCTAAAAGTTTAAGAAAGAGAGAGTGAATGAAATGAATTGCCATGTGTCTTAATATAAATGGTGGAGCACTTACCCTCTTGTGCTCCACATATCACCAGATTTTCCAAAGGGACGTGATGCTTACCTGGCAGAAATGGATCGCCTGGTCATCATTCCTCATCTCTGCCACCACTGGATGCCTCCCCCTCTGCTGTCACTATCCGGTTAACACCGGTACGACCATCTTAACGGAATACACCCCCAAATATAGGAACATCAAGGACAATCACACTAACGCCGTCAGTTACTCCGTTATCTGCTTCGCTGGATGCCACTGTTACACTTAGGGTTTTCTGAATGGCCCAGCTGGCACGCCAATTCTCTCTGCACATGGCCAGCTACTCCTGTCGAAACTCTCATGCCACTTTACCAAAACACCCCTCAATTCATTTGGTCCCTCCATCTATTCAACTCGCAATTTAGTCATTACGATAACATTTAGGGGCGTTTACGTAAATTCGTAGACACTTGAATAAGGGTATTTTAGTAATTTTGGAGGAGTCTTTAAATCTTGTGTTAGCTTGTGGCTTGCGTAAGAAAGTTCAAATCTAGAAAGTACAGGAATCTAGGATTAATAGTAGAGAGAGGAGAAATATAGATATATGGTGTGAATACTCATACTGTTTCAATCTATATGTAGGTCCCAGTAGAAGAGATCAAACGGGTTCTGTTGATCTTGATTTATTTTTTTCCCAAAACGAACTGTAAGAATGATAGCTGAGCTAATATAAATGTGCCACGTGTTAGGAAAATACTGTTTTTGGGAATGAGTATCTGTACAAAGACTAAACTCTAGAGCAATAAATACACGTTTGAGTTTGAGTTTAACGCTGACGGGTGTAACCTGCGCACTATTCCCTTACAAAATATTAGAAATTAAGCAATTTTTCAACCCCACGCGTTATTATGGTGCGCGTGTATGGCACGTTCATATTAATCCACAAAATTACTCTTCTTGTTTTAATTAACTAGGGAAAAAGAAATAAGTAATCCAAGCACTTAATAATTTAAAAATAAACAAATCTCATAAATAGCTAATATTCGTAATTATCAAATTCGGATATACTTGGTTAACTTGTGATTCGGTCAGCATTAAAACTTGAGTTGTATTAAAATGTGAAACTTATGATATTTAACAATTTGCAATTTAGATTGGATTGAATAGGCCAAATAACTGTTAAATCAATTGACTCGAGAATCAACCATCCTATGAGTCGGTGGCTAGTTCAATTTTGATAACTCTGCTAATTAATACCTAAAAAAGTTTTGAACTCCTAACATTTTTAAATAAAAAATTGACTATCTCACCATGCAGCAGAAATAAATTATGAATCAAATAAGCGATATGACTTTAACTAGGCATCGAGTGGTTGTCAAGCCACGAGCACAGAGTTGAGAAGAAAATAAAATAGGCACAAAGGCAACTCTAATAACAATATGTTTATTAATCAATTAAGAGATGATTCAGTATTCAACTATTACAATCATTATATAAAAAGCTGTAGGAAACCCTATTTGACTTTTACTAAAATAATGATTCTAATAAAAATGAAATAACCAAGATATGATCAATATCTCCTAACAAATAGATTATACTAATAAAATGAAACTAATAACAATAGAAGACTAATAATAATAGGAAACTTATAGAAATAGGAAATTAATAATAATATTTTCTAAAATAAGTTAGCATCATTAAGATCCTTTGAAGTTTATCTTGTGGTCAACGATCGTACGGTAATAATCGGATGCTCCCTACAACATCATGCCCCACAATCAATTACAATTTTTAATTTTTTTTTTAAAATATTGACTGTGGTAAGAAATGAAGAGTTAGATCATTTGCCACATAAGTAGAAATACTTGTTTATACGTTTAGCATTTTTTCATTGTAAAACTTTTATGAGTTAAAATTTTAAGTGGATCATTTACTATGGGTCAAAGGTCAATTAGTGTATTAATGAATGGTGATTAGAGATGTTAAACGGATTGTTAATTCTATTATTTTTTTATTGTTTAATACGACAATTACATAATATTGACGCATTAACAAAAACAATTATAATAATTGAAGTGATATTATCACATCAATACGATTAATCAAAATAATATTTAATAGGCGAATCACATTAGGGTTTAGGAAAAATATAATTAACATTTTTCTAATGACAAATTTGTCATTGGTGAGGATAAATCTTTAGACCACACTTGGGCCATCTATATAATTAGCCACGCCAACTGCATGAAGGATTGAGATGTGGCCATTTCACACCCCTAGTCAATGAGAGTGGGGTAGAGTTTTGTACGAGTAAAAACAACAAATAAAAGCAAATTATAGAGTGAGGAAAGAGAGTAACCAAAGAAGAAGGATGAGGAGAGAAATTAATATAAAAACGAACAGAGAGAGAGAGAAAGAAAGAAAGAAAGAAAGAGGAGAGAGAGAAGCGAAACCTGTCTCGTGAAGCTGCAGGTGACGGAGAAAGAAAAGAAAATAAAAGTCCCTTCTTTTCTTTCTTCTCTTTCTTTCCACCTCTCTCTCTCTCTCTTTCTACATCTCTGTAATACCTTCCCTTTCTCTCTCTAAAATCTCTCTCTCGCTCTGTTTTTCTACCACTCACATTCATTCTTTGCTTCCTCCTTTTCTATCACGAGATCCCCATCTCTCCTTGTTTTCCTCTTCCCCCGCACCTCTCTCTCTCATGTATTCTTCAAAACCTCCATGTTTCTCTTTCTCTCTCTGCATTTTCGCTTGTTGGTCTTGTAGTTTCATCAACAGACATTGCTAAGGCAGACAGAGAAAGTGAGAGAAAAACCCAAGAAAATATAAAGCCAGAGGGAGAGGCAGAAGAGAGAAAATAAAAAATCAAAGCCCCAACACACCCTTTTGGTTCCTCTGCGCGAAAATGTCGCATTCAGGGAAGCCCATTTCAGACCTAGGGTTTGATACTCTCTCCGATCGGTTTCGTGACTCCATAAACTGCGACACCAACAAGCCTGATTTCAAAGAACTCGATCTGGGTTCACCCGTTTCCCCATTAAGAACTCGAGCGAGCGGACCAGCGACGAGTGGGCTCACTGCTACCAGCAGCAGCTCAAGTTCATCCGGATCGGTATCGGGTCGAACCGGGACCAACCCAGTTGTGAAACGGTCGGATGGAAGCGGAAACAACCACTCCGGAGAGCTCTCAGGGTCAAGCGAGAGCAGCCCGACAGCCGCCGAGAGTGTCCGATCCGCCGGCGGCACGATCCAGCGTAATTTCAAACCGGGCCATACTAGGTCCGATTCGGGCGGTACCCATCACCCTTTAATCTCATCCGGATCTGTGAATTCCCCGGCTGCCGTGAATGTCCTTCCGACTGGAAATATTTGTCCGTCGGGGAAGATTTTGAAAACGGGCATGGCATGTCGGAGCTCCAGAAGTGATGTGTTGGGGTCCGGGATGGGGAATTACGGCCACGGAAGCATAATGCGGGGTGGTGCCGCAGCAAAAACAAGCGGCAGCGATGTTGGTGTCACGAATTCAAGAGGAAATGTCGGTGGGGATTCGGCGGCGAAGAGGGCAATGTCGAATATGGATCCAGAGGAGGTGAAAAGGGCGGCGAATGAGCAGTATAAGAGGGGCCATTTTGTTGAGGCTTTGGGTTTGTATGATAAGGCAATTGCGTTGTCGCCAGCCAATGCGGCTTACCGGAGCAATCGGGCGGCGGCATTGATGGGTCTTGGACGGTTGCTGGAGGCGGTGAGAGAATGTGAGGAGGCAGTGAGGTTGGATCCGGGGTATTGGAGGGCTCATCAGCGTTTGGCATCGATTCTTATTCGGTGAGTGAAGTATAGACTAAAGACTGTAACTTTGTTGCTCGTATTTGATTATTTTCTCTTAATTTGTTGAATTTAGAATTTTCTTTTATGAAACTTTGGTGGGTATGTGCATGAAAGAGAGCAACTTTGTTACTTTCCTGTTGATTATTTGGTCTTAATTTGTTGAATTTGGAATTTCATTTGTGAAATTTTATAGGTATGTGTATGAAAGACAGTAATTTTGTTGCTTCTGTGTTGATTATTTGCACTTATTACCTCAATTTAGAATCCTTTTTTGTTAACTTTTGGTGGGCAATATGTATTTTGTGGCGATGTTTTGATCTACATTGATGAGATTTTTTTTTCTTTCCCCTGTTGTTAGATGCAGCTCATGTGTTGGATTTGCCTGTTTGTTTGTAATGGCTACTATCACTGTTCTATATTCTTTCACTATTTTATATTCTTTGGTTCTTTCGCTGTTGCTCCTTTATGATTTAGCTTTCCCACCTCTAGTTTTATTATTATTATTATTGTTATTAATTTGTAATGTATGGTTTTTTAGTAGTTTAATTTAATGGTTCTTTTTGCTTTGCTTGAGAATTGATTTAGAATTATTGGTTTACTTTGGCTGTAGTGATATTTATTGATGGGTTATCACAGAGCATCTTGGTTTCATGGTGTTCTTGTTAGATTTTACTGAATATCCCGCTATAGATTTGTTTGAGAACCCTGGATCCTTCATGCAACCATGTCTAATGGCTTCTTGATTCATGGGTTCGATCTATATCTCCTATGGCATGTTCTGTATCCTTTATTCCTTTTATTATTCAGTTGATATGGTTTTTTCTATTTAGGTTTTGGGATATCCATTGTTTATCCTGCATTATGCAGAAAACAATCTAATTCCTGTAAGGATCACAGGTTAGGACAGGTTGAGAATGCCCGGAGGCACCTTTGTTTTCCAGGGCAGCAGCCAGATCTGGCAGAAATGCTGAAGTTGCAAGCAGTAGAGAAGCATCTCAGCAAATGCACCAATGCCAGGAAGATTGGCGATTGGAAAAGTGCATTGAGGGAAAGTGATGCTGCCATTGCTGCCGGAGCAGACTCTTGTCCCCAGGTAAAACTCTTTATGTCTAAAATTTTATTTTACTGTAGTTGGGGAAATTGATGCCAATAAAAAGAAAAATTCAAATCGCTGAACTGGTTCGGATTGAATTTACAGCTCTTTACGTGTAGGGCAGAAGCCCTTTTGAAGCTACACCAACTTGATGATGCTGATTCCAGCCTATCAAATATTCCCAAATATGAACCATCTACCCATTGCTGCTCACAGGCAAAGTTTTTTGGGATGCTTTCTGAAGCGTACCTCTTCTTCGTCCGAGCCCAAATTGAGATGGCATTTGGAAGGTGAGTTAAGAAATTTTAAGTTCCATCAGAAAAAAAGAAGCTCAGGGTTTTGGGGGAGAGTGAGAATGGATGATGGATGTCTTGCAGGTTTGAGAATGCAGTTACTGCTGCTGAGAAAGCTGGGCAGATTGATCCCCGAAATGTTGAAGTGGCAGTATTGCTCAACAATGTGAGGTTGGTGGCCAGAGCTCGTGCCCGTGGGAACGATCTCTTCAAATCCGAAAGATTCACTGAAGCTTGCTCGGCTTATGGAGAAGGCCTTAGGCTTGATCCTTCAAACTCTGTTCTTTATTGCAACAGAGCAGTTTGTTGGTCCAAGCTTGGAATGTGGGAGCGATCTGTTGAAGACTGTAACCAAGCTCTCCGTATCCAACCCAATTACACAAAGGCCCTGCTTCGAAGGGCTGCCTCAAATAGCAAGGTAAAATGGCTTCTCAAATTTAACTTTGCTTCCTTGCATGAGCGTTTTCTTTAAAATTTATAAGGCTAAAGGATTGTTTGATTGTGTTGTGCCTTACAGCTAGAAAGGTGGGTGGATGCTGTGAGAGATTATGAGATTTTGAGGAGGGAACTTCCAGATGACAATGAAGTTGCTGAATCTCTGTTCCATGCCCAAGTTGCATTGAAGAAATCCCGTGGGGAAGAAGTTTACAATATGAAGTTTGGCGGTGAAGTGGAGGAAGTATCAGGTCTCGAGCAGTTCAGAGCAGCTATATCTTCACCTGGTAAGGCTTCCCATCTTCATATCTCTTTGCTTATTTCCTTAGGTTCTGTCATTTTACAATGCTCTCAAGACTATGCTTTTGAAAGTACAGGTGTTTCTGTTGTCCATTTCAAAGCAGTCTCCAACCAGCAATGTGAGCAGATATCTCCTTTTGTGGACACACTATGTGTTCGATACCCATCTGTAAATTTTCTTAAGGTAAATGGCTCACATCATAGATCTTTTAATCTCAGTTTCATTCAGCTTGATTTTTTCCCCCTGACCCCTGTTGGTAATTAAAAACAAAACAAAAAAAAAAAGGTGATTTTCTTATATAATCAATTGGTTTTTGATCAAGGTGGATATCGAAGAGAGCCCAGCAGTCGCAAATATGGAGAAAGTGAGGATTGTACCAACATTCAAGATTTATAAAAATGGTGGTCGGGTGAAGGAAATGATCTGCCCAAGTCATCAGGTGTTGGAATACTCGGTGAGGCACTACAGTTTTTAGGCACATGAGCATACTGAACTTCTGTTTCTCCACTGCTTTTTCGTGTTTTCTTCTCGCTGCCCAAACCCCCAGCTTCAAGGGAACTCTTCTGCAGCCCTCCCATCTTTCTTCCCACCATACAAGGATTATCAATTTACCTGTGACATAATCAGAGCTACATAATAATCTCATTAGGGGCCAATGCCAGAGGAACCCAGAGAGATAGCTTAGTTCCCTTTTGCAGTTCCTTATTTATTCATTCATTCCTCCCCTCATTACTCTCTGGTTTCCATCTTCTTTCTCTCACCACCACCCCTTTTTTTTCCCCAACTTTCCTTTTTCATTTTCCCGGTTCTTGTATCCCCATTTTAAAATTGAGAAATATGTACAATTTATTATATTTGCTCTTTAGCTAAATTTTAGAGAGAGAGAGAGAGAGAGGGCTGGCTGGCTGGCTGGTAGAAGAAGAGGAGGATCTGTACATGTATATATGTGATGATATATACAAAACATTGGAAGCCATGGGGGATATTGGATGTCTGGTGGGTACTTTTACTGGGTTAGTGAGGGAAGGGATGAATATGATAATGTTATTGATATTGTTGTTTCATTTGCTCAACCATTTCATCAATAAAAATTCTTATTTTTTATTTAAATCATCTTTTGTTGAAGCATTTCATGATTCATCAGTTAAGATTTTCAACTGTTTCAAACAATCTCTGTATTCCCAATTTCCCAATGTCCACTCCCATCTCCACATCCCCATCCCAATTAAACCATTAGATTTTTGGTCTTCTGTGGATGTTTGGGCAGGGTTATTTTGGTCATCTTAGACGGGATGAGAGATGCTGACTTGGTCTTTGGAGGGAAGGGGAGGGTGACAACTGACAAGTACTCGTACCAGTGTCTTACAGTGAAAGGGTACTTTTCTTATTAAGAGGTGGACTGGGTGGGTGGTTGGATAATGGATGCCCTTCATTGATTTTTGTCTCTTTTTTTTTTTTTTTTTTTTTTTGTTTCGACATTCAGGCTGATATTATGTATCACAGTGACACATGTAATATTATGTATAACAGTTCCCATCCGGTAAGCATATGCTTACTGGATATGCTTGCGGAAGTCACCTAAGCATTAAGCTATAGTTACCTAAGCATTTTGTACATTATGTATACACAGGAGAGAGGGAGGGGGCTGGATGAAAAATTAATCCATCCTCAAGCGCTGTTTGGTAAATACTAAATATAAAAATTTGATTAGTAAAAAATTTAGGGAGTATATATATATATATATATAAAATAAATTATACATTGATTTATTTAAAAATTAGATAGTAATAAGAAAATAGACTTATTTTAATCCAGCACAAGAAGTTTATTAAAACCCATTAATGTTTTGCCATTTTAATATAATAAAAAATTAATTTGAATGGGCGTATTTTAGAACAGTTTTTGGATTTTTTTTTGGTAGGGAAGTGAAGTTTTAGTTACCTTAATGTGGGGGCAGTCCATCTGTAGAGAAAGGTCTCTTCCACTTTCCAAGTTTCTATTCACATGTGGGTATTTAAGTTTGCAATCTCCCAAACAGTCCCCACACCTAATCAATTAAATAGAAGGAAAAGTCCAAAAGTGTAATTGGGCGGTGCTAACATGCGCCCTCGTAAGTTTTGGTGGTGAGCGGTGACCGCCATTTTGTCCACCTGTCAGCTGAGGGTGACGTGTGTGTATGTGCCTTGCCGTGCCGTGCCGTGCCGTTTCAATGAATTCTCTTCTGTTTTTTCCATTGAATGTTCTGGGGCAATTTTGGAAACATGACAAAACTCTTTTGGTTGGCCAAATACGGAAGCCTGATGAGGTTGATATGCTGGGCAGTAATTGATCTAGACCCCCCAAATGAGCCATTTTTGGCGTATTCCTGAAATGAAAATGTAAGAAAGTAAAAAATTTATTGTAATGTGTAGATTATTTAAGAAATATTAGAATTTAAATAAATTTTAAACTTCAAAAATAAATTTTAAATTAATTTTAACTCAAGCAGAAGTTAAGTTAGATTTGAAATTTAAATAAGTTCAAAATTAATTTCGAATTTTGAAAATAATTTTGAACATTGAGTTTGGCTCCATAATTCATGTATATACGGTACTCTGTTTTGCCAGTAACAACTAATGACTGACGTACTTAAGTATATCGATCGGTAAAAAATAATAATAATTAAGATTTTAAGACTTAAGTTAGATTTTTAAAAATTTTAAAATTTTTAATTAATAAATATAATTTATATTAAAATATACTTTCCTTTTTTTGGATAAATTATATCAACACATATTTGTCAAAAGTCAAAACAGAGAAGAATATGAGTACAGTTCATAGAGAGTAGAAAGGGATGAGTGGGCGTCTCACAAAAACTGTGGGCTACTTTTGGGGTGGGGGGTTGGGTGGTATTTTGCAAGGAAAGGAAAGGAGATAAAGCCGCTGTGGATCAAAACGTGATGATTGGCGTAATTAATGCAATTTGGTCTTTTTTTCTTTATTATTATTATTCTTTTTTTGGGATGTTGGTGGCCCTACTTAAAATCCCACTTTTTGTTGTGCTGGCTTTGTAAGGACACACAAAAAGGAAATATATATATATTTTTATTTTCTTATTATGACGTCCTCACATAAATTTAGTGAAGACTTGGCTTTTTAGCCAATATAGAATGAATATTTTGAAAAAACGGTCGATGGATTGAATATTCATCCTATATATGACATGCATGCCAAAAATCACTATGATCTAACAGACGGTTTCTAAAATACAGACTGTGAAAAATTATGACAGTATCTAATGGTCATAATTTTTCACAATCTGTATATTAGAAACCGACCATCAGATCACAGTAATTTTTGGCATGCATGGGATATATTGGAAAAATATCTAATCCAACAGTCGGTTTTTCAAAATTTCTATCTTACATCGACTAACAAGTCAAGTCCTCACATAAAGAAATCCTCATAAAAAAATTATATATATATATACATTTCTTGTCACTTGATTTAATTCAAGAGTTAAATACATTTTACTATCTTAAATTTCGAGGATTGTTTTAATTTGGTATACAAACTTTTAAATTGTGTAATTTAGAACAAACTTTTAAAACTAAATTTTAATATAGGACAAAAATTGATGGATGTTAGTTTCATTAACGAATGTGGTATATGAGATTCATGTGAGGACTGAGGTACGTGGTTTATATGTGGATTCTACGTAGATAAAAGACCAATTTTCCAGCCCAAATCGGCCATGTTCCTTCATTTGAACCTCAAATTGAAAATTAGAGAACGTCATGTGAGGAGCGCTTCGCCAATTTAGGCATAAAAATGGATCTTTTATTGATATAGGATCCACAAATGATCTACCCAATCCTCATGCAAGTCTCACATGCTACAACCGTTAATAAAACTTGCATCCTTCCATTTTTGTCTTACATTGAAACTTGTTTTTAAAAATTTGCCCTAAATCGCACAATTTTAAAGTTTGTATATCAAATTGAAACAATCCTCAAAGTTTAAGACACTAAAATGTAGTGAACCCTTTAACTTAATGATTCATAAACTCTTTTGTAAGCTCTTAAAGCTAGTCCAAAGAGCGAGAGACAATGAAGGAATGGATTAGAAGTTGGATAGATCACGGGTTCTATTCATAAGAAAAAAAAAATTATACCCTTTTATGAAAAGAGTCATTTAGATAGTTAAATTGTTGCTTTCATGAATCATTAATTTTTCAATTGAATGGGGTTGAAAAGTAGTTGATAAGGGAAGTTTGTTTGGACTCATAACAAATGTTATTCAACACCATAATTACAAGTAGCAAGTCAAACCGAGGGCTGCATTAATGTCAAATAAATCTATCAAGTTTAAATTTGACTAGGTGGCCAGAGCTCAATTGAACCCACTTGCATAATACATCCAAGTTTATGACTCTATCACTTGTGAAAAGTTGACCAATTAAGCAAAACAAATTTGTAAGTATTCCATGCATGAGTTTGACTTGGTTTGAGATTTGATAACCCTAGAAGATTAGGGTATAACTATTTTATTAGTATTTTTGGAAAATTCTTCTCATGCTTTTGAGAAGTAGAGCCCCAGCAACTTTTAGCTCTCAAAACTATGAATGGTGCATTGAAAATGCTAAAAAAAAATAAAAAGAGGAAGAAGAACAAGTTGCTTTCACTCTGTTTTCTTTGCTTTTGCTTTTTTGTTCGGTTGGTAGAATTCAATTGTGCTGTCTATATTTCATAATAATCACAACTTATTATTAGGTCAAAAAAATTATGCACAGGATAATTTGAATAATTTTGCGATTATCCATGTAATTTAAGTTATACCGCTCTCCTTGTAATTTAAGTTATACGGTAAACTTCTTTAGATTCGGGTTTTTCTACCGTTGTCCATAACAATAGAAAATAACAATAGAAAAAATCTATCACTATCCCAACCTCCTAATGCGAACAGATGATTATTGATATTCTTTCATGTAGTTAAACCTGATAACTTAATAAATGAAATCCTAAACCTCGTCCAATGAAGGAAGAGACATACATGAACCATTGAACTAAACCTCGTGTTAAGTTACTTTTTTTAAAAAAAGATAAAGAAATAAACAAAAAAAAAAGAGAAGTTACTTTTAAAAATTGAAGCATCAAGAACTGTAACTATCAATATTATGCACTATATATCAAAACTTTTGAAAGTTTTACTTCTTTACTCCCCCTCAATATTAAAAGGTTGAACAATCAAAACTAAAACTGGACTAGATCTAGCATTCAAATCAGATATGCATGACAAACCAAAAATGTTGACCACGACAAAGACTTTGAACCAATTTCAAGTGACATAATAACAAGCTGTGCCACAGGGGTCTAAACTATGAAGAGATTGCTTCTCGTTTCAATCCAACTTCTTTTGTATAACTGAAACTTTGGTGATTCAATTCTTAGTAATTAGATTAGTAGAATGTGTAAATTAGTAGATAAAGATGAAGACAAAGAACTCAATTTTGAACTCTTCCAAAGAGAATTCAGGAGCCAAGATGCTGATTCCTTAACCAAAAATGGATTGCTTCATTCATTCCAATTGTACATTCTCTACTTTCTAGAATGGATGAGAATGGTATAAATGTAGAAGCCTAGGACACTATTAATCTGCAAAATAGGTAGACTCTAGATTCCATCTTCAAGTTGTGATGCCTTGGCTCTTCAATGTCATTCCACAATTAATCTGAATTTTTAGGAAAGCAACAAATATCTTGTATTAATTGATACTAATTTTTTATAACAAGAGTTTGGAATATTGTTAATTGGAATGGAACCAAATCAATTGGAAACTGGGCTAAGCCAATATAATCCATTCTTCACAAAGATTTGGTTGGTTAAGTCAAATAAGAGTTAGTGTAAAAATTAATGGTGTAATTAAGCCAATCCGTTCAACAGAATGTGCAGGGGATTTTAGAGCATCTCACTATAGGTGAAATGGTAGTGTCGAAAATTGAATGCTAGCTTGTATTAATTATCAATCCCACTAAGACTTTTTGAATCAAACTCACAATAATGTCAAGACTTAAAAAGTCTCTTCTATCTTGTGTATGTAGTCAACTGTTGAATTGCCACTTTTCGTTCATTTTGTTGGTCTAGGATTAATTGTTATTCTTAGCTGGTTTAGAACTTTGGTTTTGGTTTCTTAGTCACTCATCATGAGGGTTTAATTTTAATTAAGTTTTGAGAGAGCTATCATGGCGTGACACCGACTCTTAAACCTGTAAGAATAAGCTCTAATAAGAGCATTTTCACCGGAAAGAGGGTGGATGAGAGGAGGAAAGAATAATTAGAAATTAATAAAATATGGACGCATACATACATACATATTAAGTTACATTGTAGAAACTGTAAAAGGGTCTATAGAGTGGTTTAAACAAAAAGAGAGAGAGGGTTTATAGAGGAGGGAACATTTACAATTTGGAATGTACCCAAAAGTGGGCAGATGAGATGAGTGATGGAGGGAGGAGGTGAAATGACTTAATAATTATAAGAAGAGAATGATGCATCAGTTTAAGTTTAATAAGAAATGCATCGTTTTGTTTTTTGGTTTTGCAAAAATTGATGCATTGTAAATTGGGACTTTGGAGTAAAGTGAAAAGATGCTAAGACTTGGGTATAAAAGAATTCAAATTGGGACTTTTGGATAATTTTTTAATCCTTTATCATGTTTTATGTTTTTAGTTCATTAATTTTAATTACTCTATTAAAACCAGAATTAATTTGTTTCAAGTCTTGAACCATGGCCTGCTTTGCACAACCTAGAATGAATTTCCAAAGCTCACACTGCCTCAAATATTTGTCAATGCTCCCACATGGTCTGTGGACTGTCATGAACTAATTTTGCTTTGCACAACTCCATCTTCATCGTAGAATGGTCACCTAATCCCAACACAAAATCCAGGCCCAGCCCTCCTGGGCTTCAGCATAACCTTCCACAGTTCCACTTCCTCCAATGAATGTAACTCTTTGACAAACATAAAAATCTAACTAGATGAAGCCAAGTCTGACTGATTTTTATTTAACTACGTCTGGTAAGTTATTTACTGATTGATTTTTATTTAGCTATGTTTGGTAAGTTCTTTTTATAAATCAGTCTAACCTTGTACAAAAAAAATAAAACATAAACACAGTTATAAAACCAATTGTAAACTGATTTATAAAACAATAACTATAAGAGAATAGATTGTTTCCATAATTTCCTATTATTCCACCAAAAATTTGGCCACAATGACAGAAGGAGTTGAGGTCAAGGAAAAGAGTGATAATCACTTTTGGATTAACTTTGTCTGAAAATCACTTTTGAAGCTCAAAATTTTAATTAATCTAAGAGATGGATTCTTGGCCAAAAATGAAAGAAAAAATCATAACAATGGATTGATAATCACTTTTAGATGGCTTGAGTGATTGGATGCTTGGTCAAAGCTAGGGCTCTCTAACTTTTGCAACAGTCACTTTTGGCATAAAATTTTAATACATGAAGAGATGATTTGAACACATCTCTAACGAAATTTGTAAAGAAATGGTTCTACAAAAGTGATTTAGGCAAAACTAATCCAAGCAGGCCTTTAAGTCTTACAATAGTCAGAAAATGCAAAAATCCTCCTCAGGAGTATGAGGAATTATCGGGACTTAGAATAGATTGAGATTTTCCGACCGGATGACGCACAAAAGTTCTCCAGAGGAGATTTGAGAGACGGGATAAAATTATCTGCAAGAACTAAGAAGTGGGTAAGAGAGAGAGAGAGAGAATAAAGAATTTCAGGGAATAAGGTTACCAGAGGGAATCCATTAATGGAGGATAATCACGAATGAAATATTTCCAGCATAGACACCTTAACCTTAAACGCACCTAATTATGCAACGTCAAAAGAATAAGGCTTCCAAAAGACAGTGCTTTCACAACCTACTTTTGCCTCAACTTCCCTAACTTATTCAAAATATTTTCTTGATTAATTCTACGATTCCAAATCACTTTCCTGCCTATAACAATCACAGACATCAGCACTTGATAGATGTAGAGAAGAACAATACAATCTTATCTAATCATACAAAGTTCAGAGAAGGGGCTTCCAAGATAAGAAAACAACTAACAGGCAGTAACTGGAAGCTTTGAGAATGTTTCATCCAACTTTCCATTTGAAATTGACAGTCAATTACATTTGCTCAAATGTTATTTGAGAGGGGGCACAAGTTTCCACAATGTCGTTATGCACCACTCGCATATAGACGGGTCCATTCCTTCGCTGCAGGGTTCAATGGAAACGGAGCACAGTGAATAACACGAATAGACAAGCAAAAGATTAACATTTTCAATGATGATTATTATTATTTATTTTCTTTCAGCCAAAACATGCTTTAAGAAAAAAATTTGGAGACCAGATAAACAGAAAATTACGAACATTACCTGTTTCAACAGCTTCAGCCTCATTCGATTTCCAATGCTTAGCAATGTTCTCAGAAAGTGGATCATCCGGGTTTGGAGCGCTCAGAAGGGCTTGAATGCTGATAGAGAAAAAAATGCCATCAATGATAATATTATCAGTTGATATTTGCTGATAGTAATAATTGGAAAAACATCAGAATTCAAATTTTTTACTTTGATAGGCAGAATTAAGATTACATAAAACCATATTCCCATTTCCTCCAAAAAGTCGTCGTATTTTCCTTATATACATTTTTTCTTTTAGACTTAGCAGTCTAGTCTCAATGGTAAAGAGAAGTCTACCCAGAACAGGCAACAAGCAGAAATTCTTTTCCTACTGTAATATATTTTCATTTATGTTAGTCCTACAATAGCAACAACAGTTCATCTTTATATCCGCAATCCATGAATGTCCAGTTATTTCTTCGGGGGAGAGCTGTATTTAAAACAAGTACACAGTTTTCGTTAATTTAAAATCGAAGTCATGATACCTCAAGAGAACAGTTCGTATCTGGAGAGCAGGACTCCATTTGTCTTTAAGAATATCGAGGCATATCCTTCCTAGCTGCATTAAGAAACCCATAATGTAAAAGGCAAGAAACATCAGCTCTGAAACCTTAAAAGAGGAAATGAGTGGGAACAGGCACAGCCTACCTTGTCAATGTTTGGATGATATATTTTGGTGAGAAAACGAACCTGTTACAAGAAAAATACATAGAAAATAATGAAAAGTATCGAATGCACTACAAATTAAGTCAAGATGGCCAGAAAGTCCCCAGGCAAACAAGTCACTAAAAAAATTTAGTATTATTAAAAAACAAAAAGCACTAGAAGAGTAAGTGCAGCAAGTACTAGATGAGCCAAATACCAACAAATCAATGACCCTAAAAGAGTAACTGCAGGTTTGCAACCAACAAAAGCACTCGTACGCAAATTGACTTGAAAATGAACTAAATATCCACCAGCCAATGAAAGGAAAATGAAGTAAATAACCAACAGCCAATGAATGATGCATCCAAAGCATATGAACCTTGGGGGTGGAAAATTTCTACACATATTCAAACCTGCACACTATTTAACGGGTTTGGTTTTCCATGATAAGGATCACTTGGACTTCAGGTCAATCAAAACCCATTTGAAAGAAGCTAAACCACCACCCATCCCCACCCAAGGGACAGTTCTAAATAGGCGGGTTAGCTACAGTAACCACGTTGATATTCCCCATAAAACCCAAACCAACAAAAAGTTAACTGCAAAACATCTGCGCGTGGGCATACTCCAAAAGCAAAAATTAACAATGTGTCAGTGACCTAAGAAAGGTATTAATCAGAAAATTTTCCAAACATTTCAACTATTTGTTAGCATCAACCAAAAGAAAGAAAACAGCGCCACATCATATCTCGAATGAATTTTTAACCAAATTTTAATGAATCGTTGTTGCATTGACTTGCACGAGGGGACAACACGGTTCCAATAGACACCTAAAAAGGGAAGACACCTTAAAACAATGGAGAGATATGTTGGAATCCAAGGATTGGAAATGAGGAAGCGGAATATATTGAAAGTAATTTTAGGAGGAACAAGAAGTCACTAGATAAATAGAGAAAAATAATGGCCAGGAGATGCCCAAATCTGACTATTCTCAGTGTCCAGAGGTTCAATCCACTCCTTAAAGCTCAGCTATTACCATGCAGGAATAACCCCTATCCTTTCCTACATCTAACAATGAGGCATGCCCCATACATTTAACTTATGAAGAGGAGAAGAAAAAACAAAGCACCATGCAAAAAGAAAAAAATTGATCATACAACACCAGCAATAAAAGATAAATTCAATGTTACATTACACGTACTAATAAATAAATAAATAAAACAACGAACTTGAGGAAGGCTATGAAGAGAGCAAAAGTAAAAAGAGCAAAAATGCATCAATTATTAGAAAAGTAAAGAGACGTGCTGGCATACAGAAATGATCTCATTCAGAGCAAAAGTAATGAGTTTACTCAAGGAAGGCTATGAAGAGCCACACCATCAAACCGGGGCACTATTTACAGTCATTAAGATAAAAGATTCTAAACCAGGTGTCACTGGCTAGGAAATGGTGAGGCAAAATCACCATGGCGGAAAGACAAGCTATTTCCTAAATGCAAAGTTGAAAATGGCCAGTGAAAACAAAGAGATTGAGGCGAATTTTCTTTTTCTTTTATCACCAACCTAGAGAAGGCACCAGGTAGGTGAGAATATGAGATGCAAATATGCAAAACATAGTTCACATATAAGCGACTATTTCTGTATAATGTCACACCATAGTTGGCTATGTAATTTCCATGCACTTCATGTTCAAATTCATTAACCATTAAAGATAGAATCATCCAAAAGTTAAGCATATATAATGAAACAAAATATACAAATAATTTCATTGCCTACTGCACAGCTTTGCATACATAGATAAAGATAACATGAAGAATATGAATAGTGTGCATCAATAAACCATGCAACCTAGTACAATAGCCAACAATATAATTGTGTGGATTTTCTCAATTGTTAAGTTCCCGAAATGCCCTCAAATGGGCAACATGCATCAAATGACACTGTATAAAACCTTGAACAGTAACAGTATTTAAATGCCACATTTCTCAGTGATAATTGAAAGGGCTCGTAACCTTCACAGTTTTCTAAATTTTTGAAAAGTTTGCTTCCTACAACTGTACCATTGGAAATGAAATTGTCTTTTATCTTTAAAGTAAAGAATTAACATTTTAAAGTAAGATAATAAGAAGAAAAATTTCAGGAATGTAGGAAAGTATATTGCAGATGAAAGGACCCCAAGTTGCAGTACCTTGGGCGCGGCCATTGGATATTCTTCGGGCAAAAATAATTCCAACTTGAATACACCGCCTACACAATTGCAAACAAGAAAAAGATCATATTAAATAAAATAGGATAATTAATTTAAAAAAAAATTTAAAAAAAAAAAAAAAAGGGAGACCCAAAAGAAATAGACATGCTACCCAGAAATACCATTTTTCGATAGTAAATGATAAATAACAAATTAAAGTAGTCTTCATACAATGACTAACAATGGAAAATATGAAAATCATACTCTTTTCACTTTGCATATATCAAATGAAAAGGAGCAGTCCCTTGACTCCCTTCTCACTTTTCTTTATTTCATTTTCTGTGAAAATTTTCTAAAAACTATTTTCATATTTAATTTCCAAAATTTAGAAAATGTATCTGGTTCTCTGTCCATTTTCTGTGTTTTATTCCATGTTTTATAAAACATAGAAAACATCAATTTGAAGTTTTTCAAATTCCACATTTTTTTGTACCCACTTTCTTGAAAATGCTATTTCATTTTTCACTTGCAAACACATTTTTTGTTACATGTACAGGTCCTTAATGTATCAGTAAAACACAGGTTTTCCTCCTGCCAAAAAGAAAACACATGTTTCTTGTCAAATATAAATGCAGGGAAAACTTTTACCACAGCAATTGAAATGGAAAATACAGAGTGTCTGCCACAGATGACTAAAATACAGTTTAACGACTGCATATCAAATTATATTACTATGCGAACAGGCCTAAGGAGCACTAGCATAAATGTAGCTTCAGCCCTCGATTCCCATCAGAATCCACCATTCCGAGACAGGAAAATAACACGTTTTAACTTTTAAGATCATAAACTAATATATCAAGGCTCCCACCTAGACAACATCACGGACTAAAATTGGAATGAAAAAAATAAATAAATTGGCATATATATGAAAATATTGGCAACAGTACTAAGATATATCCTTCATGACTTAGGATAGAAGGTAATACACATTGACCCTCATTCAAGATCAAGATATTTTATCGTCATTTACAGAACAAGAGACAAGAGAAAAACTTTGCTTATTCAAATAGAAAAGCATCCAACAGGTTTTGACTCCACCCTCACGAAAAGAGAAACATTGTGAACAAACTTGGTCACCAATGTTTCATCTTTTCCCATCTGTTATAGCCCACATACAAATTCTGGCCATAAAAGCCCTTTTTCTTACAATACTCTGCCATCATTGACATCTAATAACAAATCCATGTTGTCCAACAAATGC
>JAESVK010000506.1:426893-456202 GCA_017140935.1 Hamamelis virginiana | reverse complement strand
GGAGGTGATTCTAAATTTATTGTAAATTGTATTCTTGGCAAGAATAATGTTCTTTGGAGACTGGTACATACAAGACGAGAAATGGCTAGTGAGTATATTTGAATATTGTTTATACTCGATAGCAAGGCAAATAAAGTAGTGAATTTGATAGCTAAACATGAGTACGAGATGCTGAATAGTGATTCGTGGAGTCGGACATTTCCAACGAGAGTGAGCATACCTATCTCGATGTTTATTCAGTTTATTGGGTTCTTAATCTTTTCGTACACCAAAGTTTTTTATTTTTTTTGTCCATTTAATGTACTAAATTAGAATTATGTAATAATAAATTCCAACCCTACTACTAGTTAAAAGTAAGATGTGATTGAAAGTTCAAAACTAAAACTTTTCTATACAAATACGTACTGAAATGGGGGCTTATAAGAGAGATGGAGGGAACAAAATTTGTCTACATCAAACCTTTAATGGTCCTTCCTATATGCAAGTGCCCCAATCCCTTTTTGGTCAATCATGAGTTTAACCCGACCATACTTTTTCCAAAGAGTCCTTGCATGTGTTGCTACAAATTAATTTGATGCCTGCGAGGAGACAAAAGTATCCATGATGTAACATGCAATGCTTATAAAGACTAAAAGGTGCACTCTTGACCTCAAAATACATTTAAAAATGAAATGAGCAAGTTTTCTAAAACCTTTCTTCATAATTTCATGGATTTTATTTACACTTCATTTTGCATTAAAATTACAAATTTAATCTTCACTAGTCATTTAAATTTGCGCTTCCAAATATTTCTCTTAAAGTTTTGAAATGAGAGGTCCTTTTTAATTGAACGAGTGCCCTGCAAAGACATTTAGCTATGCACCCGTTCAATAGAACGTTAGCGTTAGTCGAACGCTATCCACTATTCCACTCTTTCGGTTTTGTGGGTTCTATGTTTATCCCACAAGGCCACTTGAGACAATAAAGGTCCAGTGGTAGTAGAGTCTCCAATGCCCAAATGGTAAAAACAAACCAAAAATAAAAAGTAAAGAAAATGACAGGATGGATTTTTTTTTCCTTTCTTTCCTTTTTAAAAAAATAATTTTAAAATTCTATTTTTGTCATTTTTTTAAACTAGAAATTAATATAGTATATTGATTAGTGATTGAGAGGAACTTTTTTAAGTTGACAAAGTTTGAAATCAACGATTCTTTTGACACTAAAGTTCACAAGAAAGGTGTAGTCGGCCACACATTATATACATGGAGAGAGAGTATATAATAGCTTATTAGGGATTAATTTTGAATTTGTAGGAAATATTTTGAATACTTGTAATTTTGTAAAAATGGTTTTAAAGTATGGATTCAAATGTCAAAGATGATCCACTAAAGCAATATTCAACATGCAACTTGCTAATAATATCTTGGTCTAGTACTATTATTTGAGACTTTTGTGCATTATTTTTTCATTTTATAACCCTACATCCTACCTACCTCACTAGTCATTAGATAGGTCCCCCTTTTGGTCCATTTCCTAGCTGGATGAATGTGTAGGTGGGAAATGGGGGGATTCAAAACTCAAATCCAAAATCTTTCCCCAACAAGTGAATGAAAGATACCATCTGATTATAAGATTAATTTTTGTACTAAACCTTACTATCACCTGAAATATCCAGAAAGTTTATTAAACCCTCTGCAGCATTACTCAAAACTAATAATAGACAGACCGTCAAAGTGACCAACACACACAAAGTTAAACCGATATATAATGCACAATCACTTTAGCCGTCGGTCCAATTATATCATTTTCTTATATATTAACATATTTATTAGAAAATATATAAAGAAATAAAAACTCAAATGTCAATCCCATTCATCATTTTGTTCAAACTCTGCACCAAAATTCATCTCTTCATAATAGTAGAATACAAAAGTGGGACAGGGAGAGAAAATGAATATTTATTTAGATAGGGCTAAAAAAGCCCATTTTCTCTTAAAAGATTGGAAGGAAGCCCAATTCTTTAAGAACATTAACACATTCATGATGGGCCTTGTCCTTCATGAACCCAAGAGGGTTGGCATAGCGAGCTTCACCGTCTATGCCATTTTTTTCAGTGAGGAGTATTCTCGCGCCACTTATCCCCTCCATTTTTTCACAGCAATCAGCTCTGCTGCTCTTGACTACCTTCACCTCACATATCTCTTCCTCGTGATCTCCTTTCACGGTTAGAGAATAAGAGCCGGTGGCGTCAGTTTCACCATCGACGGCGTATTTCACTTCGCCGGCGGTACGGTCTCTGCATTCCAAGCGCACCTTGGCACCTGCACAAGTGCCATGCATGTTTTTTTTTTTTTTTTTACTACAACATCAGAATTTCAAAATATCAATTACAATAAAAGTATTTACAAGATGCTAGTTTTGGGTCTCAAACTTGATATCAACCATCCCAAGTTCAGTTTGGATCATGGAAATGACCGACGAGGAAAATACCAACCAAAAGTTTCATAGCATTTTCAAGTCCATTACACAGTATTGGTCCCGTCAAAATTCAACAGTATTGAAGTGAGAGAAAAAAAGAAAGGTGTTTGGAAGAAAAATATGTATACATACCTGATATGTATTCGGTAATTCTGGTGATGAATTGGACGCGGCAAGTGTCGCAGTAGACCTTGCCTTGGACTTGGAGGTGGTCATGGCAATGGGCGAAGCTGAAGAGGGAGGCAAAGACAAGAGCAGTGGCGACGAGAACAACAGCCCCAAAGGTCTTTGCCATTTTTTATTCTCCCTCTCGGTGCTTAAGAGAATTGGAGGCATTATGAGACTTTTTATACAGGAGAGACGAGAGTTGAGGCAGTTTGGATTTGTGAGGTTGCTATTGCACTTTGTCTTGTTACAAAGAGAAAGACTCGTTCTTCCTTGTTTTTCTTCATCCAAATATAGTTAACAGCGTAATTCATAGTCCATTCCCTCCATTTCAAAAGCATCAACCACTGTCCATTCTTCCCCTTCAATGTGCGGCCACGGTCCATTCCTCCCTTCCCATTCTTCCCCTTCATGTGCAGATACATGATGCTTCAAACCAAAATATCAGTTTGGTGCTTTCAATTTTATGTAATTTTTTATTATTGGAGTCGGGCTAGCATCTTAATTATGATTGACGCGGAACCCATGCCTAAAATTGAAGGCAGGGCTCTAATCATTGGAATGACATATTAAGAAATGGAAGGTGATTAAAATTTAAAATGGATATTTAAATAGTATTTTGGTAATAAAAGATCATTGATGGACCACCTTACTCGTCCATCCAGCAAAACCCCATCTTAATCTTTTTGAGAGCTTTGTTTTTTGTTTTTGTTTTTAATATATATATTATGTCATTATAGTATTATACTTTAAGAGTTTAATCCAAAAGCAATTTACATCCTAGACTATTTTTATAAATATTAGTCTAGTGGCATATATACTCATATTTAGAAGTGAGAGTTTAGATTTGATGACACATGAAAGTATATCGATATCCATTTATTATATAAAAAAGTATCAAGTGGGGGACTTGAGGAGGTAAGTTTCTATTATTTGGAAAAAAAGAAAAAAAAAACTACTTTTATAAATTATTTCATAAAACATGTTATAGTTCAAATATTGGAATATTGATCATTTGCACTAAAAAGAAATGCAAAAATATTTGTATAGTGCCTATTCATTTAATCTTAGTATTATATAAAGAGTAGTACCTGAGTTGGTGGCCTAGAATTCTTTCCCTCATTCATTATATTCTCTCCTTAATTATCTTCATTCTTTTATTTTTATTGGTTTTGGTACATTTTAAAATGATATGACATTATACCATTGGTCCAATTAATGAAATGAAATTTAAACTTTCAATGTTCTTTATTGAAGTGGGTCCCATTTAAATTTCATTTCTATTTTCATAATTAATTTTTGAGTAATGCTATTTCACCACATTTTTCCAATCATCTCACATAGACCAATAGTCTTTATGATCTTGAAAAAAAAAATGAAAATATTACATCTATTGATGTGAACTACACATCAAATGCCAACTAATAGGATAGGTGAAGTAGCATTTTCTTTAATTTTTTTTTTTCATTTTTATTTGTTGTAGATCTCATCTACTTCTCCCTCTCTCTATTCTTAATTATACTTTATTTTTATTTAAGGGCCCGTTTGGATAAGCTTCTACTTACATTTTTTTTTTTTTTAAATAAAAAAAATGAAAGTTTTGAGTGTAAAAATTTTGGTCGTTACTTTAAAAAGTTGAGATAGCAATAAATTATTACTTTATCAATTTTTAAAAGTAACTACCAAAATTTTGCACTATAGGAAATATAAAAAAAAAAATATTTTTTTTTTCTTTTAAAAGTAGAAAGACAGGAAGTAGAAGTTTATCCAAACACGCCCTAAAAAATTGGTTTCACTTTACTTTTTATTTTCTGTGGTATTTCAAATTTTTTTGTTTTTGAATACTACATCAAAATTAATTTTCTCCAATCTATTTTATAGTTTTAATCATTCTTATTTATTAAAATATATATTCTAACCTTATAAATATAATTAAGATCGAAAAATCAAAATTATCTAATCAAAATACTTATTTTATATAATTAAAATTTTATTGATAAGTCCGGCGCATTGTGCGGTTTTGCACTCGTATAAATATAAATATATGTTAGGTTATGTTAGACACTTATCCTATTACAATTTAGCAATACCTGCCATAACTTTTTGATACATAATAAATTTCAGAAATTGCATATAATCAAGCTAAATTTGTATCATATAAAACAATAGCCTATAACCGTAATACGAAGTATCATTTAGGGATGTAAAAAGTGATATGTTAGAAGAAAATAATTGAAGAGTGCAAACTATTTTGGTGTCATCACATTTACTTTCCATAATTACTCTTTATAAAAATAGTATTTACTATAATTTGAAAATATATATTTTAAAAAATAAAAGGGCACATATGAAATTTTCATAGGGCCGTTACTTTATAACTATCATATTTCATTCTCCCACTAACATTTTATTAACTACTCTATTAAAATTCAAAATTTTATATTCAATTTCTTTTTTAAATTATGTTTTTCTTTTTCTTTTTTTCATTTGCACACGCTATGAATCTAGTATATTTTAAAAGGACAGATTCCTTTACCATTATTTTTACCATCAATTTTTAAATCACCAATGTCGATTGGCTATTTTATGAAATCGATGGTTGAATTAGATACCATTCTTATACAAATCATACATACCAAAAATCACATTGATCCAATGGTCAAATTTTTAAAAATATCATTGAAAAAAACTGCAATGTTTTTAGTTAAAATAATTCAGAAACCAACCGTTGGATTATTGTGATTTTTGGCACACATGATATGTATAAAAAAAGTATATAATCCAACGGTTAGTTTCTCAAAATATTAAACCGACACTGATGTTTTGAAAACGGATGGTACGGATAATGATAAAAAAAAAAAAATGGTGAGGAGAATGTGAGCTATATTTAAAATATATATTTTGAAAAATTGAAAAGTGCTCACCATAAAACAATTTCCCTCACTTTCCTACCATTTTTCTCGGGAAAAACTTTAAATTTGCCTCCACCTCCAATATTGGAAAACTTTTAAATTTGCCTCTCTCTCTCTCTCTCTCTCTCTCTCTCTCTCATCAATGGCTTCAACCTTCAATCCTCCAAACCACCCTCTCTCTCATCCAAACCCTCTAAAACCCTGCATCCACTCTACCAAATACCCAACCCAAATCCCCACCCAAGCCCTAACCCTAGAGCCCAAACTCACCATCACCGGCGGCTCCAAACTCTCCGGTCATGTCGCCATTAGCGGATCCAAGAACTCGGCACTATCGATCCTCGCCGCGACCCTCTGTTGCTCCGGAACTTCCAAGCTTCGCAATGTACCAAACCTATCCGATACTCGAACGATGTCGTTGATTTTAAGCTCTCTGGGTGCCGAAATTAAAGCTTGTAATGGTGAAATTCTGGTTAACACTGTTGGGATTCGATCCGTTGAGCCTTGCCCGGATTTAATTGGGAAGATTCGAGGCGGGTTTTTCGTTATCGGGCCGCTGTTGGCTCGTTTTGGCGAGGCGGTGGTGGCATTGCCCGGTGGTTGTGATATTGGGGCTCGTCCAATTGATTTATATATCCGCGGGCTTCGCGCTCTTGGTGCTGTTGTCAATTTGAGTTAAGTTTTCTCACTTAGTTTTAGTTTTACTGGTTTCATTGTTGGCACATTTAATTTGATTTTCATTGTTCTCTCAATGAAATTTATATAAAAATAAGAAAAGAGTGGGGAAGATATTCTTATTTCCCCTGCTTCAAAGGGTGAAGGACGAGGCTTGTTTGTGGTGAGTATATAAACAGAGCCCTTGTAATGTCTGTTATGATGCCATCAGGTTTTGCGGGTGACCCAGGTACAGAATTCCCACTCTGCACAGCTGAGGCATAAAATCAGCTGCAACAAAACAGAATAGCAATATCGATAAGAGAAAATTGTGGATAAGAGAAAATGCAATGTTGATAAGGAAAAATTGTGGATTATTAAGTAGGCGTTGATTGTTGTGAAAATTAACTAAGGTTGTGGTGCTCGTAAACCATAAATTTATACAGCTTTTGGTGCATCTTCTTTTGTGCTTTGGGTTTGTTATGACACATGCTTCTGACAGTTCCCCCTCCCCCCACTATGCTATGAAGCATTTTACCTACCTTAGCTCTGAGAATGACCGAAGAATGCCTTCTAAAACATTTTATTGACGTGTTTTCTGGGCTATGGTTCTAAAATACAGCCAGGTGATTTAACAAATTGAATTGCTGGGCTTGTGTGCTGCTTCAAAAATAAGTTCGCAGTTGACATTGCATTTGGTCTGTCTCTTGAAATTTGAAAATTGCATGAAAACTCTCCTCTGGTTTTAACTTTTTAATCTTATGCTGTGTCAAAAATATCATATAAGTTCATACAAGCATAGGTTATTTAAGATTTTTCTAGATAAATATAAACAAACTGATGTTGTAAAAATTGTGGGTAAAGATTAGTTATAGGAAACACAGCAAACTAGAGGTATAATTTTGGTAGATATGTTTTTGATTCTCCTGTCTAATATTAATGCATGACTAGTTAGTTACAAATGCCTCTTATTTATTTATTTATTTAATGAAAGTTAGTTACAAATGCTAGTCATAACATCTTGAACCAATAAACTGGCAGGTATAGCTGTGGTCATTTGCCATGAATGATGTGAAGACTAAAGTGAACTTTATGCAATATTACAGGGATGGGAAAGTGCAAGCACATGCTGCAAATGGCAAGGGATTGGTCGGAGGAAGGTTCCAACTTGATTACCCCAGTGTTGGGGCAACTGAAACTCTTATGATGGCAGCATGTATGGCTGATGGAGTGACTGTACTATCAAATGTTGCCAAAGTACGATGTGAGGAATCCACCAAATTGTTTTATTTCTGGTTCTACTGATAATGGGAGGATATTTATGTTTGTCTTGTTTGATGAATTGAATTGAATATTGAAGTGAGTTCTTGCCCCATATCTTTCACCACAGGAACCAGAGGTGATTGATCTTGCTCGTTTTATGACTGACAGCGGGGCTTGTGTGGAAGGAGCAGGTAGTGACAAGCTTTTTATCAAGGGAAAGAACCAGTTGCATGGTTCTGAATGTACTATAACAGCAGATCGAATTGAAGCAGGAACCTTTATGCTTGCTGCGGCAATTACTCGCTCATGCATCTCAATGTCACCTGTCATTCCTTCCCATATATCATGTTTAATTGACAAGATGTCAACTGCTGGTTGCAAAATCACACAACGTTTCCATGACACCTTGGAGGTATGCAATTTTCTTCTTATTTTTCTTCTTTCCTGATTTGTTACTTCTTGAGGTATGATAATTGATTGGCATATCAGGTTTCAGCAGTCCCTGCAAATACTGGAGATGATTTGCGAGGTTTTGATGTTAAAACAAGCCCATTTCCTGGGTTTCCTACAGATCTGCAGCCCCAAACAATGGCACTGCTTATGACATGTAATGATTCAAGTATTGTGGAGGAATCTGTATTTGAAAACCGGATGGGTCATGGTATGTCGTAAATCGATGCAATATAGTGAGTCATAGAGTTTTCGTCTTCAAAACTCTAGTTTATAATTTCTTTTTATAAGCTGCCATTTTCAAAAGAAGGCATTTAAATGTGAGTTCCTTTTTTTATTTATGCATAAATTCTAATATGATATTTGATATTTTTTTGTCCAAAATATGTTTCCAAGAATGTTGTTTATTTTGTGAGGACACTTGTTCTTGGGTTAGGCATTAGACTTGTAAATTTTTTCTTGAAACAAAGTAGAATATGAGGGTGCTTCGAGCATAATTAATTATTATTTATAATATATTTATATTTATATATATACAGAGAGAGAATTATGATCAGGTAAGGACGTCCTTACCTATCTTAGCGTTAGCCCACCCCTTCTCGGAGCCATAGGATAGGTATTTTGAAAAACTGACCGTTGGATTAGACAATCTTTTTTTTTTTTTTTTAGGCTGAACCTTGAAATTTTTTTCAAAAAGCATCATCTGATCACTATCTAATGAGTACAAACAGGAGAAACGAGGCTTATCATCTTTTAATGCATTTATGCTGCATATATCAGTTTTCTTTTCCATATTTCCAAAAGCAGATAGCTGTCTACATCCTTCGGTATTCAACATGAACTATATCTCATTTTTGCCCTTCCATTTGGGATATAGTAAGAGAACTGCAGAAGCTTGGAGCAAGATTTCGGGTTTGTGGGAGCACTGCATTGGTTTTTGGGAAAGATAGAGGAAGGTACATCTTTTTCAACGTGGGATTTCAAAATGTTTGTTTCAAGTAATTTAAAAAATTTTGAAGTTGACAATTCTTTTAAATTATCCTTTTATCAGGGCCTTGTGTGGTTCTCGCCTTGTTGCAACTGATTTAAGAGGTGGGGTGTCCCTGGTTTTGGCGGGAATGGCCGCAGAAGGAACTACTGAAATCAGTGGCCTTGCTCATATTGACCGGGGTTATGAGAATTTAGATATGAAGCTGCATTTTCTAGGAGCTGATATCAAAAGATTGATTCCCCTTGCCTGTCCAGTATAACAATTGTGATATCTGCTTGCTGAGTTGGAAGAGTGCTGTTCTTTATTGATGAGGCAATCTCTATCTGGGGCCCATTTTTACCCATTATGGCCAACCCATTAACCACTTACCTGCTTGCTTAACCTGAACAAAGAATGTCATGAGACATCTTTAAATTCCTGTTGGAATTTGAGTTTAGAAGTTGGCAAGATGAAATCAAGAGAACTGAATGTCACAGTGCTGCTAAATTGCCATGTTGCATTATGATGCAATGTTGGTATGCTGTATTATTGAACTATATGTGCAATATGAGATAACTATGGTGCTTATAGGCACCCTGATTCCAGCAAAGCAGCATCCTGAAACAAGAAAAAGAAAAAGAGGAAGTTACTTTGCAGTATAACTTTTTGCATGGTCTATGATCAGCCTATTTTCTTGGCCAGATTGATTGATTTGTTGTTGTTGTTTATTAACTATTGGGTTCTTGGCCCCCTGCATGGAATCTTTTCTTCTTTGTCTTCTGATTTTCTATTGGCAAATGTCAAACAAGAAGGCACATTGAAAGATATATGCTTGCTCTTGTATTTGAGTTGCAATACTTGGTTGATATTTGCAGAGTTTAGATAAGAGGAATTTATTGGTTTTGTACCTCGTACATTTCAAAGTTTCATTATGTTGTGTTCCACAGTCGATGAAATTCTTTGCTTTATATTGTCTTTTGATTTGTTCCTTGACCCTATCTTTACTATAATATGTTTGTTAAAACTTTTTTTTCAATATCTGTTTTGTTTGGAATTATCTTTTATTAGGTTGGAGTTATGCTTAGTTATTTGTGACTTATTAGCAACAGAGGAGAAAAATATATCTTGAAACTTCTGATGTTTTGTTGGCATAAGCCTTTTCCCTTTTCTTTTCTTTAATGACTTGTTGTCCAATGGATTTTATTATTACATTTTCATCATGTTTTCACAAATCTGCCAACCTGGTTTGAGTACAAATGTGTTACTTAATATTGCAACTTAATTGATATCAAACTGCAAAGATACATCCGCATTGCTAATTTGGAATCTCCCTTTAAATTATCCCATTTGATGCAAAATATACAATCACTTTTGCTGGTACTCTATCAACATCTGTAATTTTCTCAAGTAATTTTCTGCATCAAGATCATTGATATTTTTCATTTTTCAATAAAAGATCCTTTGGAAGGACATGTAACATATTGAAAAATTAAAAATCTTCGAACATATTTAGTGCAAAATTGGTGGGATGGTGCATTCAAGGCTTCAACCAAGGAAGAAATACAAGACAATGAAGCCAGAGTCTCAAAACCTATATTAAAGCTCTGTAGGTTTGTCATTTTTTTTTTTTTCTGGGTTTATCATCGACTCATGCCCTCAATCTAGTCTGAATGTTTCCCTTTATTGATCTTGTTATTCTCTCTCTCGCATCGATGATCTTCGTTTTCCTTCTCTTCTTTTCCCTTTTGGGCTTCGATTTCTGTGTTAATTTCAGGCTTTTTCCTCTTCACTCATCTTGTTGTGAAGGAATTTGATGAGGCCTTGGAGGGAAACTTCAGCATCAGTGTTCTTCATTAGCTCTCCTGCGACTTCTGCAGTGGTAACTTCTACTTTCCTAATAAGCCCTTCAATCTCTTTAAAGAGTTCATGATGGAAAATCCCCAGATAATTGAAGGCCAGTTGCTTGAATGCAGAAATGGTGCAGTATGCCATATGAATGTGCATATCCATCCGACCAGGTCTTAGTAAAGCAGGATCAAGCCGATCTTTGTAATTGGTTGTGAAAACAATAATGCGTTGTTCGCCACAGCATGACCAGAGACCATCGATGAAGTTGAGAAGTCCCGAGAGAGTCACCTGCTGAAATGGTAAAAACAACAGAAGCAAAACATCAGATTACTTTAGTTTTTATAAAACAAGTATCTTCATAGTACTATGCCATCATATAATATTTCTTGCAGAGTTGTGTCATGGTACAAAAAAATTGCACTAACCTGTTTTTGATGATTATTCAATTGTTCATCCTCTGATTCTCGATTTTGTAGCTTGATATTGCAATCGATATCCTCGACAACAAGTATGGATTGGTTGGACATGCCAAGCAACAAAAGCCTTAGGTCAATATTGGACTGAACATCTGTTAAATCCAAGTCATAGATGTCATAGTTTAGGTGATTAGCCATGGCTGCAATCAAGCTTGACTTGCCTGTACCAGGAGGGCCATATAATAAGTAGCCTCGTTTCCAAGCCTTGCCAATTTTTCTATAGAATTCCTTTCCATTAATAAATTTGTTCAAATCATCCATTAATGCTTTCTTAAGCTCTGAATCCATTGCAAGAGTCTCAAAGGTCATTGGGTGATCAAGATTGATTGGTTCTGAGTCCCAACCTCTATAATAAACTGTGTGAAGCTATATAATCTTGTTTTCATCATTGATGGCCTTTGATCTCTCTAAAATGTAAGGCAAGTATGAATTCAACACTTTTTCTTTGTGTTTATTGTGAAAACTTAGTTCGTAAGATCTAGTTTCTGATTGCAGAGAACCGGTAGGAACACCACGATGTATCAATCCAGATGATTCAACTCGAGTATATATCAATCTCCACTTTACTCGTACGTTTTCAAAAACGTCGTCTGTCTCTTCATTTCTGTCCATGGTGATTGCTAATTTCTTCTCCTTCTCGGCCTTGCTGAGTCTAATTCTTTGCACTGATGGGGTCACTTTGGTGCCTAAATAAGTATTGGCAGCCTCGAACATTTGGTTTTGGAGGAGCCCTTGGAACTCTTCGATAACAATGGTGAATTCAGAAGAGAAACGGCGGGAAAGGTTATGGAAGCTGGAGGAGAAGTAGCTTAGGACTTCTTGAGGGATGAAGTCATTGGTAATGCTTCGAATAAGCATGGCTGAAGCAGCAAGGGAGGCTGCCGTGGACAAAAGTGTTTTTGTATTGGGCATTCTTTGGCTAGACATCATGCTGTTGGACAAAGTAATATGGGGTTGGTAATCAAAGAATATGAACAAATGGAAGATGAAGAAGGCTTATGTTGATGTGTGTTGCTTCTTGCAAGTGCTTTTGGAGATGGTGAAGAAGTTGAAAAGTGCTTTTGGGGATTGGTTGGGACTTGTAAAAAAGGTAATGTAAGCCTTTCTCACATTCTCTCCATAATGCATGCAACGAATTTTTATAGCACCAAGCCTAGGAAATTATTGAGGGACGAGTCCAAAGGGGATGATATTCTTTAATTTGAATTTTGACCCTGACATTTCTAAACTTGGAGGCTACGTTTCTAATTTGGTATGTTGAATTTGGTGGTGACAAGGTCATGTTTTTCTAGATGAAATTCATTTGAAACTACCAACATAACAACCAAATAGATTTACCAGCCACCAGCTACTTATCTCAACCCTGCCCCCCCACGTCTCCATTGCTAGCAGGAAATGCTTCGTATTTAAGTACATAAAAAAACAAAAAAACAAAAACAAAAAAAAACAGAAACAGAAAATGAAACAGTGTCAAAGCAAATCTAAACAAACTGTCAGAAGGACCACTGGCAACTTAGCCTAAAGCAAGGTTTTGTAGCATGGTTTGTGAAAATTCTTTTCCCACCGTTAGGAGTAGGTACCAAACAGATCAATGTGAAAGCCAAAAAAGACTCATGCGAAATATAATGGCTTCCTTTTTTTATTTTGGTAAAGGCTTTTTATAAACTAAAACTAAAAGGAACCAGCAGGTCCAATACATCCAACAAGACATCTAGAGATAAAACCTGTAGCCAAAAAAATGACTGTTTTGCTATTCTAAATCAATGTAAGGGCTTAGATGAGGTGTTGCTGCAACCCCGGCTTGAACCATATCCACCACCGAGATTTGGCATGACTAAATACTCAATACCTTTCTCAAAGGCTAAAATTTAATCCATAATTCTGCAGTAATACTATGTGCACCGTACTCTGTAAAATCCTGCAGCCACTTGCCAAGATGGTCAGTTGGTCACAGATCAAACCTCCCGCCCCCAGCTTTGTTCATGGACGAACGTCACGAACCAATTGTGTTGAGCTTGAGAAAAGGGTTCTTAGGAGCAACAGATACTTATGGATATGGTAGGAGATTTGAAGGTACCAGAAAGTGGATAATATTCCACCATTCTAGCTATGACACTCTCTCACTGGCTTCTTTGGGAGTAAGAAGTTGCTGTTTAAAAGCAAAATTATTCCTCTTCACCCATAGACCCCCAGCAAGAAGAGGCAAGGGCTATTCCATTAAGTACAGAGTGATGCTTATTGCTTAGATTGATTGAAAGAAAACCACTGAATAAAAGGAGCTACAGTTTGACTCTTTGAAGCAATTTGGGAGCCTAGACTAAAATTCTTTAGGATGTGTTCCACTGTACGTTTCACTAATGCTCAAAACAGATAGGACAAGTGCTAGATTCAATGATGTTACTACGGTGTACAACATCCTCACAGGGAATTTTATCATGCATGCATAACCATTAAAAATGGACTTAATCTTGGGGAGAGTACCACATTTCCAAAGCTTTTTCCACTCAGGTTGCAAAGAAGAACAGTGAATCGGGGGATTAGCAATTTTGTACACAGATTTTGAGCAAAACTCCCCATTACTCGACCCTTTCCACAAAATTTTATCCTCACCGCTACCATATTTTTGACTGGGAGTGGCCAACTAATGGTTTAAGAATTTCGGAAGGCCAAAATGAGAGTTTTCTCACTTCCATCAGTACCTAGGATATTAGCAACATTGAGTTCGTCTTCTCATCTGTTAAAAGGACCCTGGATGAGTTTCCTACGAAACCCAAGTTTATGGCAATCATCATACCAAAAATTGACTTTTGTTCCCTCGTGAAGGATGCAACCCCAAAACACACAACTCCAGATATATGTGTGTGTGTGTGAGAGAGAGAGAGAGAGAGAGAGAGAGAATAGAACGCAATGCATAAAGAATACCAGATCATCACCACCAGTGCTTCATTCCAACTACTGTGGTCAGCACAATTATTCATCTTCCATTCTTTATCAAAGGGCTACCAAAGAAAATGAAGAACAAATTGGTGAAAAATAGTCAGAGCTTCCTTCACAGATAGTATATGGTGTCATTAAGTCTAAAATGATCAATCCAGTAGAAAAGCTTATATTTAGTATACATCTCCCATTTCGAATTGTTTCTCCAAACCCAAGAAGGGTAAGAGACAATAATCATTGATTATCCATGGCAATACAAGGGTCCAAAATAAAAGCAAACATGACACTAGACAAACAAAACCAAATCGTACAAAGTCCTGTCCGAACTACACTGCATTTTCATTAGAAAGAGAATGAAAACCTCCTAACGCAACCGCACCAATCCTTGACTTTCAGTCCAGAACAGCGAACAGGGAAAAGCTTGGGGGATGCAAATAAAAATGACAAATAGTCTAGGCATCTACTTTTACATAATAACAATGCCAGACAATAATACGAAACAATACAAGAGAGAATATCAAAACCCTCTCAACAAACTAGTAAAACAATAGGAAACAGAGTCGAGGAGTAATTCTTATCCCTGTTCACATATTAAAGGGTAATATTGCTCCCTCAGCATCACTGCATAAAAGAAGGAATTACATGAGTGAACAAAATTTGAATATTGCAATAATATTGTTAAATGAAAACTAATAAAAGGTAGGAAAATGACCCACCTCAGCATCTTCGCCTCCACCAACTCTGGAGGTTTCCATCCTTTGGTCTTCTGCAGTAGTTTAAGAATAAAAGAAATGAATAAAGCAAAATAATGTCCCTTGACTATTCTATGCTAATTTTGCAAGAAAAATTATTTCTAACACATGGACAAATGTGAGCAAACAGAGGGCCACAAAAAAGAAGCATCTAGATCTTTTTTTATTTCAAATGCAGCAAACACTACGTCCCTACTATACTTATGTTTTACCACAGCAAATAATCAGCCGTTCTAATAATAACATTAAAGCTTCGGGAATTTACTGGGCCACCCATTATATGGCCTTTATATTTTTTGTGATGTCACCTTCCCCAAATCCAACAGCTTGTTGTGGTGAAAATAAATGGCTGGGGATGTTATAGTACAATCATAATCATTTCTCATTTCATTTGCTGTGACACTGGGCATTGAGAAACCGCAACTAATTCATATTCAATCAAAGTAAACGTATAAGGGAAGGGCCTGGTGAGAACAGGACTTCAATAACTTGTAAGGTTTAAAAACCACTGCTTGAAAACAATAAATTCTGAGATAGCAAGATCCACACAATTGCAGAGAAAAAAGAAAGTGAAGCTGTACTCATTGCATATAGAAATTCATTATTACCTCCATCCTCTGGGATGTCAGAAGTCCACAAGGTGAGGTTATCCCTCAAGAGCTGCATAATTAAAGTGCTATCTTTGTATGATTCCTCGCTCAAGGTATCCAGCTCTGAAATAGCTTCATCAAAAGCTTGCTTTGCAAGGTGACAGGCCCTAACATAAAAATTACCATGAGACGATGTTCTATTACACATGGGCTTCACAGAATAGACATCATTATACTAAAATATACAAATTTTTTTTTTCCTTTCAAACAACAAAACTTACAATAGTTTTATGAATACCTTTCTGGTGAGTTCATAATCTCATAATAAAAGACGGAGAAATTTAAAGCCAAACCCAATCTGATGGGATGGGTGGGAGATAAATCGCTCTCTGCGGTAGTAGAAGCCATCTGCAAGTAGATTGCATAAACCAACAAACAAAGTTAGTACATGGAATGCAAGAAGATTTAGTTTCTTTACTACTAAAGAATTAATTTATAAAAAACAAAAAAGAACAAAATACAGGGGAGTATGAAAATCCTCTAGGAAAAGTATAAAACAGAAAAATGAGGGAAAATGAAGAGGCCACAAATGACATTCACTTCTGACTCCTGAGAATTGGAAGTCCCAAAGGAAGGATTTCAAGGTCAAGACCCCCTTCTAGCAAGAAACTAGGCCTCAGCATCACTAGGATTATTATTAGTATTATCATTTTGATAGGAAACAAAAATATCATTAGAAAAAAAAGTAGATACAAGGAGTTAAGTCCTTCAGGGGGAAAAAAGATCCAAAAGAAGGAACAACTGCATAAAGCCACAAAGCGCCAAAGATTAGCATGTGTTTACCGAAGTAATGTGGGCACACCTCAACTAGAATTATGAATTCCATAGAACGAACAAAGTTTCAGCAAGATCCAAACAATTTATCTAATAATGCATGCACACCTCCAAGCTAAGTGCATGCAATGTCTCTGTGTTTTTTTTTTTGGCCCTCTTCAAGGATTGAACTTTACAATGGAAGATAAAGAAATACAAAAAGAGAAGGCATCCTCAAAAAGAGAGAGAGGATAAGAAACTAGACAAAATACATAATCAAAACTTCATCATAGGCTTGGAGGTCCCAAAGTAAATTCTAAAGTTAATGAGTCCCATCAAAATCCATTGTGTCTTAACATAAGCGAATATAAGCTTCTCAAAATCCACAGAGAGTTGCAAGACCTTAAAACATAGGACATGACTTAAGAGACCGGAGATTCAAAATATAGGGTACACTTAAGTGACTGTACAACATTTTGGACACATTTCACTCATATTATATTTCAAATTTCTTTTCTCCGTCTACCCATTTCCAATGAAAAAGAAAGTTGGGTTTTTTTCCAAACAACAGCAGCCATGTCAATCATAATTCACATACCCATATTCATGTCTTTTGCACCATCTCTAAGTTTACATGCAGTAGAAACTCTGCAATCATAATGAATTAATGGATTGCGAATACTCCAAATAACATTCCTAGTCATTTGATGTTTGATGATGATGTGTACAGAGGAGACCAACAACAGAATGAAGTTCGAACTAAAGGACTCAATTGAACTTAGAATCAAGCAGTACAATAAATCAATCGAAGAATGAATCCCATAAAAACCCAAGAATCAGTGCAATGTGAATATGCGGTTTTACTGATAGAATTAAAGAGTAATCACCATGATCCTTGGATGTTAATAACCCATAGAAAGCATATCAGCTATCCTTCAAGGGTTACATGACTTCACATATTCCAGATTTCCAATCAAACTAAAAGGCAGTTGTTATGAAATGATAAACAACTAAGGATGCAACATATAACATATTCATGGGAGGATAGCCATACTGAGAATGCAATGAACGAGGGGAAACTTTGAAAGGCTTAAAGAGCATATAAACAAACGTTTGAGTAAATAGGTGTCCTCAACTAAAAGGAATGCCTTCAATTGTATCACTGGCACCATATTCAACTACAGGCTATGTAAGCACTAAATTTGGATAGACAAACAGATCGCACATAACAATTCAACAAAAACGAATCACAAAACAATCTTCCTAAATAAAGGCCCTCTACACTTGCAAATAGGGAAAATATTGAGTTTGATAACCTTCGCTTGGAGACAAAATTTTAAACAATAATGCTGTAGTAGCAAGTCCACCAAAGGATCCCACCTAAGACACTCCACATCCCCACATACAAAGTTATAAAGAATGTTGTACAGCAAAGAAAAAAAAAACATCTCTAAACAGCTTCAAGCAAGACAATTCATAATATGATTGTGTGCTAACTTCGTCAATATAACTAAGCCAAAAAAACATAAATTTAAAATGCAACAATGCGCTATAATATATGTTTAGCACAATCCTCTGAAAATCAAACTGACCTCAAACATATATATTATATACCTGGTACGCCTTCAGTGACTGATCAGCCGCCTCTTTCTTCTCATTACCTGCCTTGAACTCGGCGAGATACCGATAATAATCCCCTTTCCTGCACCCCAAACAAACCCTCAAAACCCCATCAACAATACCAAAACATTCGAAGCGAAAAACTCACATCTTATAGTAGAAAACAGTGGATTCCCCCGCAGTAGATGAGGGAATAAGATGCTCGTCAATCACAGTCATAATATCGCTGCAAATGCTCGACAGTTCAGACTCCACCTTCTGCCTGTACTCCTTGATCCGCTTCGCGTTCGTCTCGTTCCCCTTGGACTCCTCCTTCTGCTCTATCGAAGATAAAATCCTCCACGACGCCCTGCGAGCACCGATCACGTTCTTGTACCCCACAGATAGAAGGTTCCGCTCTTCGACCGTCAATTCGACGTCTAGATTCGCGACTTTTTTCATCGATTCCACCATTTCTGCACAAATCAAAGCACAGTTACACGGTTTTGCACATATGATCGAAACCCTAACTCTAATTGTGTTGTAGATCTAGAAAGAGAGGAGAGAGGGAAACCCTAACCATCATAGCGTTCGGCCTGCTCGGCGAGCTTGGCGATGTAGACGAAGCTCTCGCGGTCTTTGGAGGAAGCCATAGCTGAGTAGAGCTTGTTTCTCTCTCGATTTTCTCGGGAAAATGGGAGATGGGAGAGAAATGGGAAAGGGGAGAATTTGGAGAAGAGGCCTTTATCGGATAATGGCGAATGCAGACTACACGTAAGCGACCGGGGTTGACCGTTGCCGGTAAGTGGACATATAGTGGGGTCATATCTAACCAGAGACGAGGGGTAGCTGGAGTGAATGACCAGTCATGGTGTGACACGCATACGTCTGTCCATTTAGTGGTTCGACCATGTGTGTTGGACTTGTAGAAAGTCGTTAGTAGGTCTCGAGGTTTGACTCGCGTACAGTTACGTTCAGTTCATTTTAGACAGTTTCCTCCATTTTTTTTCCAAGTCATTTTAAATATAAGTTGCAACTTATGCAAAGTTGTGTAACGTGATCTCAATAGTTTAAACTCAATGCCGCTTTTATAAGATGCAATTTATACAAAGTCGCATAATGTGATCTTAATAGAACTAAATACAGAACATATTTTAAAAAATTGATCGATGAATTATATGAACTGCTTATCAATTTCATATTTACAAAAAATTACAGTGATTCAATGGTTGATTTATGAAAAACTAACTAGGAAAAAAAAATTATATTTTGAAGAAAAAAAAATGTTATAATTTTTCACAGTAATATTTATTAGAAATTAACTGTTGGATCACTGTGATTTTTGACGAACATGAAATTGATGAGCAATTCATCTAATTCAATTGTTAGTTTTTCAAAAATATTTTATGCATTTTGCCATAATAAAAACACTACTTTACGTAAGGTGCCCCTTGTGATGGAGTATTTTAAACTAACATAACAATTTAACCGCCCACCAAAGTTATCATATAAATTTTTATAAATTTTTTAACTTTTGGCTCAATTGATTTTCAAATATGGGAAAAATATTAGGGCACACTTTGCATAGATTTTTGTTTGAAAAAAATTCAATTAATGAATAATTTTATAGAAAGAGTTGGATTTGACTAAAAAATCTAATGACTAAAAACTTTTTTTCGCTTAGGTAGTGTTCACGCCTAAAAACCTAAGGCATGCGATTGGGGGATGCGCGGGCGTGCCGGGACTTCCTAAAGTCCAATTGAAGGTTGTTAGAATACGAGAGCGCCTCTTGGCCAAAATCAAGGTTTGAAGGCCTTAATGCCAAGTCAGTCACTATATGATCGGGGTCAGGCAATTGCTTAAGGTGAGGGTAAGCTTTAAATGAGTTCTTGAATTGAATGTCTGAAGACCTTGCTGACTAGTTGGAAATTGGAATTAAGTGCACCAGAATTGAAATTGAAAAGGAAATTGACTTCATGCTTGAACATAAATAGAAATTGCATTGAAAAAAAAGCTTACAGTGCTTGGATTGAAAGTAGACGGTCTTGAATTGAAATTAGACATTGCTTGAAAATGAAATTGCTTGAACTTGAATTGAAATACTGCTGCTCTAATTGAAATGTGTAGGAATGTAAATTGCTTACAACCGAAATAGAAATGGATGCTTGACTTGTAATTGAGATAAACAAAATGCTTGAATGATTGTAAAAAAACTGGAAATTGGGAATCGAAAATAACATAAAATGAAAAAATTGAAAGCTTAAGAAACTAATTTGGTAGCATTGTGCTGCTGTTGGGGGGATGTCGTTCGTTGTCGTGTTCTTGCTATCTTCTTCTTTTTTATCGATATCCATTCAAATAACTGCCATGTACTTTCCCATATTTGATCATGGCCTTTTGTAACTTCTCCACTTTCCAGAATATTGCTAACATGGCCACATCCTTTAAATGGTGTGAATAGTGGCTGCTGGAATGTACTATTATCATTATCACGCTCCTAAAATTAAGCTCATGGCATGTAACTGTTGCCATATGTCTTTAATTTAGCTTCCTGATTGTTATCACTCCTCCTTTAATTTAGCTAATTGTTGCCATGTGTCTCCTTAATTCTAGCTCAAGATAGCTAGCTGCCACATGTATATCTCCACAACTCCTCTTCTCTTGCCACGTGTAACTTGCTTTTCACTTAAGTTACCCTCCTGTCACGTATAGAATTTGTGTTGTAACAGAATTCCTTCAATAATTACAACCCTTCATCATTTAATTAGCCATGCATCACACTCTTAATTAATTAATTAATGGCCCACTCTCTAATAACCATCCACTAACAAATTATTGGGCCACATCATCAATTTACCATAGGTAATTAATTAGCCATAGTAATTTTACTAGAAATTACGTGGCTATCATCTATTGGTTACCAATTAATCACTAATTGCCTACATATTTTTCCCCAAAAATAGTCACGTCGATATATTACAAAAATGACAATTTTTGGTGTGAACAGGTAGTAATAATATTGAAAATGTGCATCATAATCACGGTTTATGCATGTTTTAGTGGCCGTTTGGCGTAACTTTTGGGAGGATATATATTAATGAACTTCCTGACCTTAAAAGTCATTTTGAAAATGAACTTTTATAAAAGTCAATTACTTGAAAGTTCATTTGATAGAAGTAGAAAAAGTTTGTTTTTAAAAATTCACTTTTGTAGGAAGAATAACTTTCACACTTTTTGATGCAAAAGGAATTTTAAAATTTGGATTTGCTAAACACTATTTTTTTTTTTTCTAAATAACTCTTAAAAAAGTCTACATAAAAAATCACTTTTCCAAAAATGACTTTCATTTGTAGGAAGCTGTGCAAAATGCCATCTAAGTTTAGAAGTTAGTAAACTTGAATGGAAAATGAAGAGCTTCAATAGAATTGCAATGGATACCTTTCATCCAAGCCTATCCCTTATAAGATGGGGAGACGTACCATTTAACTATAAAAATTAATTTAAATTTATGGATTTTAAAAAACTCATTTTTTCAAAAAATATTGACCAATGGACTTGGATCTTTTTTCCTGTTCGAAACCATATCACGAAATCATCACAACAAACTGATATTTTTTTCACTGAATGTACTTAATTAGACCCATAAACATGTTTTGAGTGAAACCTTCTGCGGTTGCAATGTTATATTATTGGGATCTTAACAAGTTGTACAATCAATGAATGTAAATTACTATTATTTTGGCTACCAAGATATCCGAGCCTCATTCCCCTCTAGACACAGGTAAAACAACTATCCTACCTCCTAAGTAGACGCTCAGAAAACTTGATTAAGTCCTATACAGGGAGTTGAATTTGAGATCTTTTATTTCCTAATAATGCATAGGAACCAAAGACCAACTATTTTATCGAATTAATTTATCTAAACCAAGTCCCGATGTAACAGACGCTGCAACCTCAAGCAGGCTATGCTGGGTCGGGGGGGGTTCGGATTAGAGGCCAACCCAAGGCCATTAACAGGGCTGTATGAGCTGCATATGGATCAACCCAACCTAACACACTCATCACTCTGTTTTTCATCAGATCATCCAGCCATAAACTAGGTAAGAAATGCACTGAACTTTCTGCAGTCAAATGAGAGTTATCGCTACAATAATCCAGTATTTAGGTGAAAAGAACCTAGCAAAATGGAATCTGAAATATCCCTGATGGCCAACCAACCTGTTGATGCCATTGAACCACAAGCCCTGAAGCTTCCATATATGAAACACCTTGAGAGGTTGACAAAAACATGAAATAACTTGCATTATGAGTTTATCACAGAACAAACCAGATAATGAACTCAATCTATGCAAAGTTTCCTGTCTAGATGCTACCATGCCTACGAGTTATGCATAAGGTTTTCAGTTCGAATCCTCAACATTTCATGTAAAGGAAGACTTTCCGATGCATATCTTCAAAACTTCCAACTGACCCAAAAACAGAGACGAAAAAAAAGTAAGGTAGAATAGAAATTTAGGCATCTAATCAACATATCAATGAATTAGAGAAGACAGTTCAGCACAAAATTAGGAGTAGACTATTTTCAGTCAAAATAGTTGATCTCAGTCACAAAAATGGGGTCAGTGTAAAGTAATTCTTATACATGGTCAATAATTGTGTTCGTTGCTCATCAAAAAATGCAAAAGAAAAGAAACATGGTCAATAGTTGTGCTCCTGCAAATATTAGAAATAGTGAAACCAGTGGATAGAACTCTATTTGTATATCCCATATCATTTTGGTATTCTTCTAAGCAGTTTGTACATGCCAAAAACATTCTTGTCCAGCCAATAATTTGGGATGAAAAATGACCGGTGCAAGGGAGGTGAGAGCTCTCTGTCCAGATAATGCATCGCTGCAACAACCTGATGTATGCAAAAAATTTAGTACACAATTGCGAGACAATGTGAAGATCGATGTAAAAGAAAAGACAGTTTTTTACCTCCCATGTTGACAGGTCACTTCCACGAGAAGGGAAAGGTCGTTGAAGCTGCAACTCAATTAGGAAAGTACAAGCTTCAAGATCCCACAGCTGCAAAGTTGATTTCAAAGATGATATTTTGATTGGTCATTTACTTTAAAGAACAAAAAACAAAATAAAGAAAAAAGAAGAGACACAAGGTAAAGGGTGACATATATATATATATGAAATAGCTTAAAGGAGACTGGATAATTACATATTGCTCATCTGATGCCTTGTTCTTATTGTTAAAATAAGGTGGTGCTGCTGAAGTCCCGCCCAATGTAGAATTAAATGGGAATGGAAGGAGACCTCGGAACCCATCATCAATCCATCGAACTTCACCCACATATTCAGGAATGAAAAATGAAGATGGGAAGCGGTGCCATTCACTCCCAACACAAACGACAGAACCTGCTTTATGTAGGATCCACAACCAACCCCACACCAAAAAAGCAAAGAAAAGAAAAGAAAATAATCAGAATACTTTTTCCTTCTTAAACATACTCTGCACAAATAATGTATTTCTTCCTTTTCTTCTTCTTTATTTATTTGTATTGATTAGCGTTTTTCTTTTTAATGAAGCATTATGAAATTTTTTTCTTGCTCTTTACAAATTCAAGATTTAGGAATAATTCTAAAGCAGCAACTATTTGGAGCTTGAAAGTCAATTTGGAAAATCTTGCCAAACTGTTGGGAAGTTAATGACAATGAGAACATCCAGCAAGAAATAGGTATTTGGCATGAAAATTAGTGATTTTTGAGCTACTTTTCTAGTGTTTGGATGTTATTCTCAAAAATAAAATAAAATAAAGAAAAAGAAAAAGCAAACAAACAACTGCAAACATATTTTAGGTATTTCGCATGATTTAACCAAAATGGGCATGATCAATAATTTCAAAAATTATTTTGTACTTGATTGCACTCTAGAACACTCCAAACCCATATTTAACTTCGTAATAGTTATTTATCTTCTTTTTTTTTTTTAATATATATCTATACATATACTTCTCATTATAAAATATTTTTATGAAAAATAATTTTTGAGTGTAAACAGGTTGGTCCCAACTAGACTATAAAATCTTCAACCTAATTAGCAAGTCTGTCTTTTAATCATTTTTTTTTACATTTTGATACTAATATCATTTTAATATTTTTACTATTACCTTTAAACGTTTTAGTGGTTTTAAAATTTTTTCAGAATATAAAGATTTGTGTCTAGATCTGGTACCTAGTAACACACTTATTAATTTATAGTGATATTTAAATTTTTAATTTTTTTTTGGATTTTTTTAATAATATTAATATTTTTATTCAAATCTTATTTAAAATTTATTTTAAATATAGATGGTATACACTATACATATTAACTGAACAATAAAATGGGTCAGGTCTACATTTAAAAAGCTTTGAACCCCATTTCAAGCATGGATTGGCTCTTCAAAAAATAAATTGAGCTTCTCAAAAGTGAAGTCATTTTCTAGTCACTCGTATACATTTCATTTTATGCCAAAATGTATTTCCAACTTTCACGTTTTACCAAACACCTGAAAATGCTAAAACTAATTTCCAGAAAGCATTTTACATTAAAACAAGTAGAGCCTGAGAGGCTAGAGATTTTTCTTTTCAGGCAGCTTGTCTTGTGGAAAAGGAAAATGCTATATGTCCCAAAAAAGTTGTCCCAAAAGTGTATCCCAAATGATATGGCGGTTGATCTAACCCTTCTCTTTTTTAGCACATTCTTTCCTTCATAATAAATGAAGGATAGGATTTATTTGGGATATTTTTTGGAACAATTTTTTTGGATATATAGTGTTGCTGTGTGGAAAAAGATGCTAGGCGCCATTTGTATTATAGGGTACAGTTTTCTTTTAATACAGTGTAAATTACCAGAAATAAAAAGAATAAAAATTGTCTCAAAGATCAATAAGATTCAAAATAGTACAAGATACAAGTTCTTACCCTTTCCTGCATCTTCCTGGTGTTCCAAATGCTTGTAAGTCTCCAAAGGAGCAGAGTAACCATGAATCAGGGAAAATGTACGAGCATGGGAAGCACATAAAATGAGGCAAAGAACTAGAGGTCTACAACCTCTTGCTATCTGCATAGGCAAGCAAAGAGAGTTCGATCATTAGCAGATTGCTCATTGAGATAACTAGATAAAATTTTAGAAATATAGGTGAAGCTCACCCAGAGTATCAAAGATTTATCGTTGGGATTATACTTGTCTTTGAAAAATTCCGGAAAGTTCTCAATTACAGCTGAAGCAGCAACACAGATAAGTGGGTATATTGGATAGAGGAACCTGCAATGGTAGTGAAAGAACATCTGTCATACACTCTTTTACAGGAATAAAACAGGCTAGACTGAATTAAACGATCTTGTTATCGCCTCAGAACCTAAAAGGCCTCCCCAAGCTGTTTGAAATCCAAAGTGAGCTCATTAAATGTGAAAGGAGTTGGATATGAAATTTGGGTGTGGGAACCACATGAGCATCCTAACAAATAGGACAGACATGTTTGTTGAAAACTTCAGTAGATTAAATGGAAAGGTCATGGTAAGCATATGCGGTTGCCTCATTTGCAGCCTTTCCAGGTATGACCTTATATTATCCATCTCGCTGACATACTATCTAATAATAGCCATACAATTTCTAAAGATTATCAATTACAAAATCAAGACCATAGAGGATCCTCCCCCCCCCGCCCGCCCCCCCCCCCCCCCCCCCCCCCCCCGGGGGGGGGAGAGGGGAGGATTTACATCATTGAGGAAATCTGGATAGAAGGCATCACCAACCACCAAAACCAAGGGTGCACAATTCATTCAGCTTTCTGTAAAAAATTATTAACTGCTGAACTTGAATTTTTTTCTTATTGATTTTTTGAAACAGAAAAGATAATCTATAAGTATGTAGTTCCGACACATAAGATAAATTATCACCCATTCTCAAATCACATGATTATGGTATCAGCTTGCAAGTTTCATTGCACAAGGCTTGATACCTACCTTCTATACTAGGTCACTGCCATTTCTTATTGCTTGTCAACATAATACAATTACCCCAAGCCAAATTCTCGAAATGTCTGAGAATATAATTGTGGAGAATTTGAAGACTGAAATTTAGCTGACATAAGCCCAAAAAAACTGGTGGAACCTAAATTCTATGAGATTCTGAAGTATTCACGAATCGTTTTTAATATCAAATCTTGTATGGCAATCAATATGGGTCACCTCAGTACAGAGCAAGCCTCTTAACTATATTATATTTAAGTAATTTACCACTAAATGTATCTCCAACACTCCACAAACTGCTCAGTTTAGAACTTTCACAAGTTTGACACTAACAAGATTACATGTAAATGAGATCATATGAATGTGGGAAACAGACTATGAACTCGTATTTCTATAATTGTTGCTCCCCCAGATCATATGAATCTGGGAAACAGACTATCAACTGGTATTTCTATAATTGTTCCTTCCCTAAGAGCATAGTTACAGGACCCAAACCGCCCATCGACCTATTTTGACAAGCAAGTCACGGGTCAATCAATTTGACCACAGGTAGACTTGGTTGAGTCAGTCTAGTTTGCAAAGCAGATTGATATCAAAATTCATTAAAAGCTTAAAATTATCATGTTGTTTGGAGGTTCCCTTATATCATAAGAGGTCTAAGCTATGATCCTCACCGCCCCTCCCACCCTCATTGTTATTTTGCAAAAATAACACTTAATCTCACTCTAATGGTGTGACCAGACCACCCTGATAGGCCAGTCCGTCCAGTCCAGTCTGGTCAGGGTACAATAACATTGCCTTCTAATTATTAACTCTAAACAAACAAAAAAAAATTTCATAGACCAATACACAACAAGAAAAACATATCATTGACATTGCTTAACACAAGGAAATAATTGAACAGATAACACATTTACAAGATTTACATAGGTTTTTCACAAAATGGAATTTGGGTCCATGCAGGCTTCACTACTGAACCTCAATAGGCCTAAACGCTAGAAGGCTGGCCTACAAAAGCCCCATATAGGCCCCATCCAAAAGTGGGTCATCACAACCTGCCACGGTTGAGATTGGGCTTCGACAGGCCTTGCATATTTCATTTTTTTATTAGGCCCACGGTAACAGCCCCTTGGTTTTCTACTTCCATCTCTCTCTCTCTATCCAGACACACGCACACATACATATTTTCGTCATCAAAATGTATAAATATATATTTTCTTTTATGGTTCACGATACCAATAAGGCAATGAAATCCCCACAAAGGAGAGGATATACCCATCTCAAGGAGGCAATTGCACAAACCCCAGACCCGATGCCCATAGGTTTCAAAATTTCAATCTGACATTTAAATTCTTGTCAATGTTTGTGCTTTTAGATGGCAATCACACATATTCGCTAGTCTAAGGAAAATGAATTGACAGTTCAGATTCAAAGAAAAGCTATTATCCAAACAGAAGAAAGACTAGCTGGGCACTACCGGAATTCATACCATCATTCTTTCAGGAGGGGGAGTAAGGATTCACTTTTCTAAAGGTGACATAAACACATCTGCAATGTCATTTAAGAAAATGGGTAGAATTAGTCAAACCTTTCTTCTTTGTGTGGCTGCAAAGACATAAATCCCAGCCAAATATAAATAGGTGAGACCACAACAAGTAGGTCTGAGGCATACTTTTTCCTTGCAACTGGCAGAATTCCCAGGAACAGTAAAGCAAGAACAAAACAAAAGTTGAAATTGTTGAATCCATTCCTTAGGTAAAACAATGGCCCTTCAGTCCCATATAAATGACTCTCACCACCTCCTAAGACATTGTAGTACAACAGATTCAAAACCGATGATGTCCACCTTCCATAGTAGTAATAGTCAGTCAGTAGTGAAAGTGCCTGGAAGAAATACAAAATGTTAACAATGTAATGGTCAACAACTCAAAGAACTTTAGATAAGATGATTATAATTCTGTTAATTGCCATTGCTAAGCTATAGGCAAATAATTCATCAATTCAACAAAGTAAAAATAATAATTGAACTTATACTTGAGTAAACTTACAAGAAGAGCAAGAGAAGTGACTGCCCCCGAGAGAAATGCCTGTTTGAATCTTCTAGCTAAAGAGTACAATGTGACCGGCAGAAAAGCCAAGATTGAGAATGGCCAGCCAAGAATAACCCCAACAGCTGCGACTGCAACTGCCACAGCAGGTTTCTCAAGAAGAAATAATCCTGACGATAGAGACATGGCATACATAGAGAATGAACTTGGCAAAAAACCTGGTAAACAAACTCAATATTAGAGAAATTGAAGGGAAAATGGAAAACAATTGCCATTTCATAGTAAAAGAACAGAACTAAATTGCATATAATTATTTAATAGGAAAAATTACATTTTCATCCCTGAGCTTTCACCAGAAAACACTTTTCACCCCTAAGGTCTTTCCCCCCCAGGTCAAAGTCCTCCACAAATTTTTTTTTTCCGATAATCAACAAACAAATTTTATTAAAAAAAGATATTACAGATAGGACAAAATCCTTTATAAAGCTTAGTGGATAACAAAACATAATGTCGTTGATAGAAAGTGTAATTTTACAATTTTACCCTCAAAATTGTTTTAAGCTTACAGTCAAATTGGTTGGGGTAGCTGGGTTAATGGGTCAAATTTGGGTTGATCGGTTCGAAATGAATTAATACACCCACCCACCCACACGCAGAGAGAGAGAGAGAAAGGTTTGATAATTTGAAGGTTTGGGGTTGTAGGAGTTTGATTCAATATATGTATATATAGTGAATGATGTAAGTGGTGGGTTTGTGTGATGGTGGATGTTAATGAAAGGGCTTGTGGAGATATGGAGGAAGAGTTTGTAGCCTCAAGTAATTGTTTGTATGGTGGTTATGCTGGCACTAATGGCTTAAAATAGTGGTGATGCACTAAGACAGCAATGGGGATAATAGACAAAGGGGGGTGACAGCTGCTGGTGCTGGTTGAATGTGGGTGGTTGCTATTGCAGCGGCTTCCAGTGATGCTCACTGCAGGTAATAGAATAGCAACCCTTCGCAGAACGTTCTCTCTCTCTCTCTCTCTCTCTCTCTCTTTCACACACACACACACACACACACACTAAGGCTAAGCACTTAAGAATCAATGAGCTTGAGGTGGTGGGACCATGTGAATTAAGAGATGATTGTGTTTTCAATGGTGGGACTACTTTGGTGGTGGTGCAATAGTGCAGATTGCAAAGGTAGCATGATGGATCTGAGTTGCTAGTGTGGTGATAGTAATGCTAATGGATAAAGGTAATGATGGTTTCATTGGCGATGATAGGCAGTTGCCATGGAGATAGGGTGTATGGTGTCAAATCTAAATAATAGTGATTGGGAAGTTCAAAGATGCATGTTGGGTGTGAGAGATAGGTTTGAGCAT
>JAESVK010000506.1:414043-426883 GCA_017140935.1 Hamamelis virginiana | reverse complement strand
AAGGGTAAAAGTGTCTAACTGGCTATGGGTGCGATGGAGCTTATAGGTGAAGAGGAAGGCTAGTCTCGGAGACAGCATTTCTCTCTCCTCTCTTAAGGTGTGGAAAAAGGAAAACCGAAAAAGATGAAGGTGAAAAAAATGGTAAAAAGAACAGATGATAAAAAGTTATAAGGTATTTCAATAAAACTAAAAAATGCGCTCAGTCATCTTGAAATGAAAAGAATAAACAAATGAAAAGAATAACCATTATCGTCCATTTTTCTAATGGCTCACTAACAAGATGCATTGCTAAAACAGTATATAAAGAGGCATAACACGAGAAACTAGAATGGTATTCTGGAAAACAAATGAGAAGGATAAACAAGGCCAACTCACTTGTGCTGGCAAAAAAACAACCACTGGTTAAGCATAGCATTGCAAGAGTATAGGAAGCAAGACGGTTTCCATACTTCCTGGAAAGGGCTACTACCAGAACAGTCTCTGTGATGACAGAGAGGAGACCAAGAAAGAGTCTTACAGCATAAAATACTCTCACCTGGAATATAAAAGATATTGGTTCAAGGATAAGTCATATAATATTGAAACTATGAGTGTGCCAAATCATGAAACCTCCAGAAGAATAATTTTCTAAAAGCATGAAAACGGCTTACTTTTTCCTCAGCAAACAACCAGGAAGCTGGTCGACCCACTAATTCATGAAAAAGAATGTATAAATATGATCGAAGCGCATATTGGGAGCTGCAAGAAGCATATAAAAATGATCAGTGTCTTGGTGAAAAGTTAAAGTTAATCAAAATGAAATGTTTTTAAGTTATTCAAGGCCAGCAAAAATCTAACCAGTACTGGCATGATAAGTTAAATTTGTGAAGATTTGGGGAGATGCTTAGTATCTAAAATCTTAAACTAAGCAAATCAAAACAGTACATACGAAACATGACTTCAGCAATATTAGAAATAATAATGAGGGAAATATTATACATAAAAGACCAAGAAATATTTACAAGTGCCTTTTTCTAAAAAAATGTTGGATCAATCATCAATAAGAAATGAAGATTCGAAATGACATTGCCTGTAGAAATAGAGTGGGATGAATAAAATGGAGAAGCACTTCATAAGTGTTGGCACAAAATCTAAGTGCTCAAGAAATAGCACATCCATTAAGTGACTGTAGTTGAAAAGAGGATGTCGAGATAATTGATGGATTATTGACAAAATAATAAATGATAATAAGATATGAGTCGTTCAAGAGGAGCTCAAGGTAAGATTGTTTTGCTATGGGAAACAAAAACCAAAAGCTAAAAACCAACAGAGCTAAAGGTGAAAAGGTCATCTAGCCGACTTAAGCAGAAGGTACTTAAGGCTTTGTTGAGTTGAGCTAAGTTCAGACTTCAGATCAGCTCCCAAAGCAGCGAATATTACTTGCTTTATCCCAAAGAGATAAGAACTATGATGTGAAATGAAGTGGATATGGTGGGGATCAAATGAATCTGAGTTAATATCCTAAACTTATGTTTAAATCCAAAATCCAAATGAAATTAGATGCGAGTTGAATCTAAAATAAATTAAGTCAAAAGTTGGATGGCTCACTGTGTATTTCCCCACACAGCCTATAATTTGACTTATATTTCACTGATCGTCTGATCCTATAGTTGAAGCATTACAGATTCCTCTGTTCTCTGAGATGCTATTTTTGTACATACATGCTTACTGGTCGTACTGAACTTGGACACGTCGCCTCCAAGAAACTTCATTATCAAGACATTTTATTATTTCAAATTCCATCGTTATAAACACAAAATATAATTTAACAGTATAGAAACTAGGGCCTCAGCTAAAAGGAAGTCAAGAAAGAAAGCATCAACAGCATTAAGAGCAGTAAGGAAGCCACATCTGTAAGAAAATGTATCGGTAATATGTACAAGTTCTTGACCAATGAAACTGCATTAGGTTTCGGTTTTCTATCATTTCTATTAAATGTGTATTCGTTAGTGTAGATTTCTCGTAGACGTATCATTATACATACATATTGATTTCACTACAAACACACTACCTATTCAATGATGGAAAAGTAACAAAGAGGAACCAATTGAAACAGAAACTTCAAGTTTCAATAAGTAAATTCGATTCAAATCTACCATAATCTCCGTTTGGTTGCTGAGAAAATACAGGAAAGTGATTGAACATGAAAACAAAGCCTACACTGAAATCTACCTGAATGCAACAAAGCATAAATACACAAACACATATATACACATTTATGTGTGTGTGTATATACAGTAAGAGAAAGAGAGAGAGTAAGAGAGAGAGAGAGAGAAGTTGTGCCTGTATTCCCAGGTTTGGAAGCCAGATTTGTAGAGGAGGTAATGAAGAGGCTCCCAGTAATTGAAGACCTCATCACAGTCATGGATGATGTTGGAGCTGGCGCTCATGTACCTCAGTATCCCTAGGGCAAACACTGGAAAAAACCACCTCAATCCCTTCCCCTCTTCTCCACCCTCCGATTTCCCAGGTTTATCGAGCTTCGTGTACGATTCTGACGACGACGACGATGGTGGAGGATCGGACAGCACAGGACGCCTCTGTCGCGTCGATAGAGCCATAACCTCTCTCTCTCTCTCTCTCTCCCTCTCCCTCTCTCTACTCTTCCTACAAACTACAGAGTCAGTGTCTTGCTGGTTTTGATGCTTCGCAGAGTCGAGAGCCGAGTTTGAAGAGGTGACATTAACAGAACACTTTTGCTGCTTCCAGCGCAGGTCAAAGCACCTGATTGGATGTCGTTACGCGAAATATACTGGAAGTAATAAACTTAGTTCTGGCAATAACAGTACTTAGTTAGAAAACCAGACCGCTTACTGCCAAAGATGAGATGCCGGTCCGGTTCGTAGAAGATACTTTCCTTCATCTGAAAGAAAAAAAAAGGGTAAACTATACTTTAACCCACTAAGATATACCCCATTGACGACTTACATCCTGAGTTATATCTTTTTATACACTATTACCCCTTAATATTTCATAACTTATTTAAAGGGGATATTTGACTGACTTTGGTGTGAGAAAAACTTATTTAAATCATAACTTTATAAAATAATTAACATTCGGTTAATATTTCATTAATTAAGAGTTAAGAAACTCATGAATCATCAACAATGCTAAGCTAAAAATTATCATCTTTTTGTTTGGACTATAAGTGTATAACAACCTTCTCACTTGAAAGAGGAATATAATTTTGTCAATAATTGAATTTAGTATGCAATATTTACCTATGCAAAACTGGTTGTTAACATGTTATGGCCTAACATTTTTTTACCATAGGATGTCAGCAAAATAAAGTCAAATTTAGTACTTTTTTATATTATTTATTATAAATCTTTCCTTGTATGGTGAAATAATTTCACTAAAATGATGTATAAATTAGGTAAAAAAATTTAAAATTTATGGGATGTTAAAATAATATACTAGGATTGATGTGCCAAAAGTTTATATCACTCGAAAACAAGTCTATCCGGACGATTTTTATTTTTCAAATTCATAATGTGTAAAAATTCATAATATTTTTTTCTAAAATTGATTGTAGTTCAACGTAAGCAGCTTTGAAAGAAATACCAGCAAAGCTTCGTGAACAGTGCTTCCACGACGGCTTTGTTTTGATCGAAATACTTAGATTTTTTGTGAATCATATTCAGAAAAGTCAAAAGAATTATGGACGAAAATAAAGCGAATGATCAAAAAAGTAGAGGATCTTCAGAGTAGTTTGAGTCCCCAAAATCAGTGGCAAGGGTGAGCCGCAAAAGAAGCAAATGACGACAGTGTTGTTTTATCTCATAAAACTTGATTATTCCTATTCGCATTATCCGCCACACCTTTCAATCACCATAACTAAATTTGACAATGATCAACGGTTCCATTTCCTGGTGATAACCTTTTGCCCAACCCTCATCGTCGGCTAGCTTTTATCCTTATGCGATTAGAACAGATGAGTGGTATGAAAGGGGTAAAATATGAAGAAGTTCGTGGATTAATCAAATTTGAGGATGGATTGGCCAGACTGTGAATATGAAGAAGATGAGACTAAGGGTATTTTGGTTAGATTTAGGGCAAAAAAAGACCTCTTGCAAATTAGATTTCCATGGCTCCACCCAATACTTTATACATGTAAAAACTAAAAAGTCTAAACGAGGACCTCAAGCCAAAATCCCTTATATATATACACATATTATTTATTATAAATCTTTTATTGTATTATGAAAAAAATTTACTAAAGTAATATATAAATTAGAACACTTAAGATTTTGAAAAAATATAAATGTGTAAATAAATGTAAGCTAAATTATGATTTTTCAAATTTAAACTATAGAAAACATCCCTAAAATTTATGTTATATTTCATTTTAATCCCTGTATTTTAAATTACTTCAAATCAGTCAATTAAGTATCGATAGATTTCAGTATAGTACCTTTTACTTTAATTGCTTCAAATCAGTTTTTAAAATACTCAGTTAATCTTCCAATTTTTTTATTTTATAGAAACTCACTTATCTTCCTTTTTTAAAATTTTATTTTAAATACTGATTTAACCTGGATTGAACCGATAAAATCGACAAGATAAAAACCTTAGGCACCGTTTGGATTTATTTTTTATAAGTACTTATTTGTTTTTTTTAAATTTTTTTAAAAAATTATACGTTACAAATTTTTAAAAAAGCAAATAAATACTTATAAAAAATAAATCCATACAGTGCCTAAAATAAAAAAAATTAACAATTGATTTGAAACAAATTACAGTACTAAAGCGAAATAAGCCGCCTATCTATAAATTAATTTGAAGTAAATTAAAATAAATATTTTAAAATAAAATCTCACATAAACTTAAAACGATATATTTTCAGTTTTCTTTAATTAAAAAAGAAAATTTCTATTCGTACGAGAAAGTAAAAGTCTCTTTCAAACAGAATCCAAGATAGCATTGGGTAAGTAAATTGATGATGCTAGTAACTCGTAAGTCACACAGCATTAGTTACGACACAATCAAATTCTGACACCTGTATGAACATGTACCACGTGGCGTAAACAAACCCAATAAAGTAATTCAAGTGGCACGCCACCGGCGGTACATAATAATGGTTGTCCCACGGGAGTGGCTTCACTCTTTAATCTTTATCTCACTTCCTATTTCCAACAATCCAACCACAACCAGGTTTCCACTTTCCTCGAGAAAATCTCTCACAGTTTCTCTCTCAACAGACACATACAACACAAGAATCATTTATAAGCTTGAATTCTCGAGTTTCTTCTCAAGAACCCATCTGTTCTTGTACTGAAGAAAAAAAAAAAAAATCAATTCAAGGAAATTAATCTGCGGGCAGCATCCATTAATGGAGATACATGAAGGAAATTATGTGGAAGTATGCAGCAAAGAAGATGGGTTTCTGGGTTCCTACTATGTGGCTAAGGTAATTGCAAGAGATGAGAGCAAAAACAAGTTAATGGTGGAGTACTTAACACTACTGAGTGATGAAGATGCAGAGAAGATGCTAAAGGAAGTTGTTGAAATTGCAGATGTGAGGCCCTGTCCTCCACAAATTGGAGTTTTTGGTTTTGATGTAATGGATAAAGTGGATGCATATGATAATGATGGGTGGTGGGTTGGTAGAGTTACAGGAAGGATTAATGGGTTTAGTTATTATGTATATTTTGATAGTTCTGGGGATGAGATTGTTTATCCTGTTAATAGATTGAGGGTTCATCAAGAATGGGAGAATGGGCAATGGGTTCTTTCTCAAAGAAAGGTTTGTGGGTCTTGTAATTAATTCAGTTGGTTTGTTCCCTTTTTGTTTGTGTAGTGCTGGTGTTAATTGATGATTTTGTGGTTTAAACAAGTGGGTTTGTGGGGGAGATATTTAAATATAGAAAAAAATTTCTTGAGTTTTGAAATTATTTATGAACAGGATGGTTTATGTGGTGTTCATGGTTTATGTGGTGTTGGTGTATTTTAATGAAAATATAAAACTTACCAATCTTCTCCTGTCCCACATTGGTTAGAAGAGAGAATGGTTAGAAGAGAGAATAATGACTGGTTTATTAGCTTTCTTCTCCACTCATGCTTAGTGAAGACTTATAGATTTTGACACCTCACATGCCCAAAAAGGGAAAAGGTGGAGGAGATCCAGCACCTGTGGTTTTCCAGTATTCCTACTCGAATTCTAGTCAGACATGTTCATATCTTACATTTTCATCCATGGTTACTTATTAATTTCTGCAGCATAAGTTACACCTTCTTACACTTATAAATAGAGACCTCTACATAGTATTTCACTCACCAATTCACAAGCTCTCTCCTTCATTCTCTATAATTTAAAAAAAAAATTTAAGTGTTTTGTGAGTTTTTTTTTTTGGTAGAAAAATGTTGTGTGAAGCTTCAAATTTTCTCAAAGTTATGCAAGCTTAAAGAAAATAACAGTGAGTGGCAGGGCTTGTTGTATCTAGAGGCGACGTGTTAGAAACTATTGCATCGGATTTTTCCGTACTGGTGCGAATCATCTTAAAGAGAGTGACCTCCTTAACCCGCCTTACTTCACTTGTCCTAAATTTTTGAGGTAATACTCCCTCCGTCCCACAAAAATAGGCCTTTGACTGTCCTAAAATGATAGTCCATTTTGAAAAATTAAATTATATTTCTCTTAATTTCACATATTACCCTTTATTATGCCAAGAATGCCTTGACATGCCAAGAATGCCCTGACATGACACCAAAAGCAATTGTAGAAAAATGATAGTTTTGGAAATAAAAGGTAAAAAAGATCACAAATCAATGCATTAATGAATTTTCTTAATATGCGTATTTTTTGGAAGAGGCCTATTTTTATGGGATGGAGGGAGTATTATTTTATATTTTCCAACATGTGTTGTGGTGGATTCTATTGATATATATATAAAGTTTTAATGGATGTTGTATATGTCAAAAATTGTAATGATTTAACGTTAGCATGTAAAAATAGAGATTATGAAAAGAAAAAAAAATGTGACCATGAAAAACTATCTTAATTTTTCATGATGACATTTTTGAAAAATCAATTGGATAATTATAGAATTGGTTTTTTAAAATACCTATCTAAATGGAAGTGAGCTAACATTTCAAAATGTTAGAGCATCTCCACTAGACAGCTCTTATTAATTTGGATGTTCCAATTTATATTTAGGAGTACTATCATGCTAAAATGGGAGCTCCTTCTATATTTGGCAATGCTGTACTCTAATGAGAAGCTTCCATATTTGACACAATTGTGTTCAAATGGAAATTTTGTTTTTTTTGTTTTTTTTGGCCAAGCGTAAATTGGAGGTAAAATTTGTTGTACCTAGACTATTTGAGAAGAAATGGTCATTGCAAATAAATAAATAAACCCTCTAATATGGAAAATATTAATGTCATTGCTAAATTTGGAAATCATGAATGGCAGCTCCAAACGAGAGCCCATTATCAATGATAACAATAACAAAACAATAATGCTAACTAAAGAGTCCCAAATTTGAGACCACTTATCCCAAACCCCACCAATTGAACCAACTCTAGTTGGTTAATGCAAGTTTAATGTTATGAGATAGTGGCGGAACCACAGTATAAGCAAGGGTGGCCAATGCCCCCCCCCCAAGTTTTGAATTTTCCATATGAAATGAGCCCAAATGATCTCCTTTTGCAAAACTCTAAGGCCATCTCCCCCCCCGCGGGGGTTTATTGGCCCCCCTAGGGATCAAATGCCGGTTCCACCACTGGAGATGGAGTAGATAGTATTATACCATGTGATCCAACCACTAATATGCAAAGATGTTTTTCCCCACATTTAAGCCATCTATGGATTTATTTGAGAGCTCGCATCCATCTGGGATACGGAATTGTTCAGAAAATGTAACGACTCTCCCATGAAGATCATTTTCATCATCCAAGGCCAAAAAATTTATTAAAAACTGGATCATGGCACGATTTCTCTATTAAAGCATAATAACCAGTTCCATACAAGCGTGTCAATATAAAATTACCTTCGGTGCCTGTAAATATTAGGGCACCAGCAAAATCTCATCAAACAGCTCTGTCTTGGAACAGATAATTTAACAGCATTCAACTCTGGGGGTGCATTATGTTGTTCTGGGTTAAACCCTTCTTAAAAGGGGAAAAAAGAGAGAAAAACATAGATAATAAACCGAAGTTTAACCGGTGTTCTGCAAGCCGGCGGCGATACCCTTCATAGTCAAGATGAGAGTGTCCTCCAAACCAGGGGCATACTCGCTTGTTGGGTTTAGCTTCACTAGTTCAGCAGCTCTTTTGTTTGATTCCATGATTTCCTTGGAGATATGTGGCCTCACCTTCACATGGTAGTTTGGATCACGGATCCGTTTCAAGGTGTAGGCCTGGCACACGTTCAGGGTCGTGATATAAGAATCACGCAATCGAAGTCTTTGCTTCAAGTAGGGATCTCCTTCAAGAAGGTCTTTGTGCCCAGCAATCTACCAATACATTAGCAAAGAAAAATGTCCGTCAGTTTTTCTTAATAACTATTCACAAAGATCGAAGAAGATCTTATTTTGATTAACTAACAATTCCGGTTTTAGAAATTTCTCGGGAAATATGTAAAGAAGTCAGGTTGACAGCAACAATGAAAAATTTCAGTAAGAATTTATGAATAGTCAATAAGTTATACAAGACAAAATTGAGTTTTTTCTCCTATTATCCTTTTGATTGCTGGGAAAAGACAGTTGAATGGAAAGGAAAACTAGTAATGCTGTAACAGATGCAGGTTGGATGGCAATTACATGATTAAAAGTTCTATCTTCTATTATTCCATGACTTCATGGAAAGTTAAAAAAAAAAGTGTATACTTGAAAACATACTAAAAAAATATGTGGAATTTTGTCACATTAACTTTACCTGGAGAAGAAGGCTCTTAGTTTCTTCATAGTTGGTTCTCAATTGCTCTCCGAACGACCACAAGTCTTCTGAAACAAGGAGCTTGTCATACAAAGAAGCAATCCCGGGGTCTCCCTTAGCGAACACCATCTCAACCAAATCAATGGTGACCCTGAAGAAAGGCCAATTATTATACATATCCTGCAGCATATGAAGATTCCTAATGTCCTTCTTAATGACATGTTTGAAAGCTGCTCCAAAGCCAAGCCACACCGGAAGATGAAATCTTGTTTGTGTCCAGGCAAAAATCCACGGGATTGCACGGAGGGATTCAATACCCCCACTAGGCTTTCTCTTTGATGGACGACTCCCAATGTTCATCCGACCATACTCCAACTCTGGGGTAGCCTACAATTAGAAATAGAATAAGGATTACCATACTGAAAATAGCCTTTGTTAGTTAATATGCAGTGAAAGAACAACATGTAGCATGATTCTTCACAAATTACTTACAAGGCGGAAATACTCGACAAAACGAGGTTCCTGGAAAACAATTGAACGGTATTCCTCTGTAGCAACAACAGCCATTTCATCCATAAGTGTACGCCATTCTGGTTTCGGTGACACAGGGGGACTCATTCCGTGCTCAAGTGTTGCAGCTGAGAAACGCTGGAGTGTCCTAAAACACAAATGCTCCTCTCCAAATGATTGTTCAATAACTTCACCTTGAACTGTAACACGGAGTGACCCATGAATAGTCTCCGGCGGTTGAGACAATATAGCAAGATGGGTAGGCCCACCTCCTCTTCCGACAGTACCGCCTCGACCATGGAACATAGTTAGCTTCACACCAAATTGCTTAGCAACATTTATAAGCTCTTCTTGAGCCTTGTATAACTGCCAGGCTGCTGAGAACCGCCCAGCATCTTTGCCTGAATCTGAGTACCCAATCATGACTTCTTGCTTACCATCAATCCGATTTTTGTACCAATCTATTGAGAAGAGTCGAGCTAAAGCAGCAGGAGCAGCTTCCAGATCTGCCAGCTTCTCAAATAGTGGAACAACTCTTAATGGTTGTTTCACGTGGCACTCACGTTGTAGTAGCTCAACTGCAAGCACATCGGATGGTGCAGTGGCCATAGAGATGATGTACGCTCCAAAATTGTCTGCCGGGAGTTCTGCTATGACGTGAAATGTATCCAAAACATCAGCAATTTCTTCAGTTTTAGGAAGATCAGGGCCAAACAGAGGTCGCTTGCCACTGAGTTCAGATAAAAGCCACTCCTGCCTGCGTTCTTCAGACCATTCTCGATAGGAACCAATTTCCAGGTGCTTCGTAATGGCATCAATGACATCAGTATGCCGGTCTGACTCTTGCCTTATATCAAGTCTCACAAGTGAGAGTCCAAAGGTGGAGACTTGCCTCAAGAAATCAAGAAGGCTCCCATCAGCAATTGACCGGTCACCACAGGAGCAGAGTGATCTGTAACAGAGTTCCAGAGGTTCCAAGAACTAAACAAAATTTAAAGCCCAATCAGTACACAATTCAATTAAACCAAGGAAAATATGAAAAATAATAATAATAAAAATGAAAAAAAAAAATTCCAGTTTTATCTAAATGCTTGCTATAAAATGATTTGATAACAAACCCTATTAGTACCTACCCAACTACTGGACATGGCCTCTTACCAGGCAAGGTAAGGAGTGACATGATTTGATTTAAGGCTACCAACCCCAAATCATTGAGACAAGACTTTATTAAAAGTTTGGTTGATTAGATTCTTAAAAATAAATGAATACATTCTGACGTCATGAGGAACAGGCAGAATAGACAATTTACTTATAACTCTCTTTTAATAAGAAACTGAAGCTGGAGAACTGGAGGGTACCTGCTCAACATTGGTGAAAGATGCTTCCTCCGGAATGTCGGAGATTCCATGGGATAGTAAATGACGAGAACGTTCACGTGTCGTATACAGCTTATCCCTCACATCACCAAGAATAACACGATATGGTTCATTTGGAGGAACTTGTTTCCAAAATTCTGCATTAAGAAAAAAAAATCATTGAGAATTATACCAATAAAGTGAACAACCAAACTTATGAAACAAACCACTTTCTACTAAAGAATTTGGTTATGGAATTAGAAAAGGGAACAAAAAACGACCACTTGATTCCTTTGAAAGGTACTGTTTAGCACACATAGATTGTTGCATAGCTTAGAAAATTTCATTAGGTTTTAATTACTTCTTGTCTAAAAAACATAAAAACTTCTCTAGAGGTGCCATGGCAGTGTTGGACATGACACTCCTCTGACACCTCTAACACAACACGTCTCACTTCGCCTCTTCATTTTACTTTTTCTTCATCCTTTTATTTTTTATCATATCTTCTCTGTGAACAATCCAACTAGGATTTTTTTTGGTAATACGAGGGAGTTAGGGTTTCCCAAACTCCTCGGATCTATGCCATGGAGTTAAGGAACGAAATTATAGAGCAACAACTAGAATTTTCAAAAATGATAAAAAGTCATGTGGTTTCAAAGGAATTACAGAGCAACAACTAGAATTTTCAACCCCTCGTGTAAGTGTGCACACGCTTGTCTATGAGAAATTTTTTACATGTTTCGAAGGAAAAAGTACAGAACATCACTATAGAAACACAACACAGGGGAACTAAAAATTTGTTTTAACTCCATTTGCAGCTCAAAATGCATTGAAAGTTGAAACATGTTTCAAAGCACCATTTAAAAACCACCTTAGTTTATCAAATTCTATTTCATTAAGAGCTGAGTTGTCTGGGATTGATATAAGGAGCACTCAAGGAGAAGGAACCCCTGCCATAATTCCATTACTTACCTATGTAGTGTTTTGCATCTTTCTTTGAGGATCTGTGGAGTTCCTCTGCACGGACGCGAAGCTCATCACTACAACGCCACATAGACAACTGCCAGGAATAGTAAAGAAAGGAAATTAGTGTGACAGAGACACAATGACATATCTTATCCACAATATATGAGAAACAGACTCAAAATTAAAGAAAATTAGCTCCCTCAGAAAAGATTAATAAAAAGGTGTGGCATACCTCAAACATTTTTTGATAAGCAACTACTGTATTCAAATAAGAAGCAAAGAGAACAAGATGTCCATCTTATAATGGACAAGTTGCATACCTCAAACATAAGATCCTCAATCTGGGAATAGTACAAGTTAGCAGCCATCATTCTAGCCAATAAGCAAACATCCCTTGTGACCTCAGGAGTTACCCTTGGATTTCCTGCAACTCACATCAAACAGATGTTAAGCTAGGGAGAGAAGGGCATGAGGGTGGAGAGCCCTCAATCTCCATAAGTTGCATTAACTACAGAGACCACACCAATAGATAAAATGAAAACATTGACACAACTCCAATTTATGTAAGACAAACTAAAAGTATTTTTTATTTGAAAGCCAATAAAAAATAAAAAAAAAATTTAAACACTAGAAGATATTCTGTATGTCCATTCCCAAACTGATTCAAATAAATAAATAAAATAAGTATTTGTCTGCAGAGAAAGATCATACCATCACGATCACCACCCATCCAAGAAGAGAACTGAATAAGAGGGGCATTGTAAGGAACACGCTCATTTATCCCAATGTTCTGCAATGCTGTGTCAACACGGCGCAAGAATTTAGGGACACCCTTCCAGATTGTTTCATGGAAGTAGCTCATCCCTGCTCTCATCTCATCTTGTGGAGTTGGAGGGGTCCTTCGGATCTCATCTGTCCGAAATGCAGCTTGAATCTACACAGAGATAATAGGAAAAGAAAAGGAAAAAAGACACATCAATCATGTCGATTATTTTATTATTATTTTTTTCAACGGGTGCTCATGTTGATTCAATTGAACCTGTTACTTTTTTTCTTTTTCTTTTTTTTTTTTTTTGGGGGGGGGGGGGGGGGG
>JAESVK010000506.1:397098-413943 GCA_017140935.1 Hamamelis virginiana | reverse complement strand
GCTTCCACAAACAGATCCCGAAGCTCAAATTAAACAAAATAACAATTTTATACCCAGATGAACGTTAGAATATCATCTTTGCACAAAAGAAACTAATAGTAGGAAGACAAAAACACAACTTTGTATAGGCCGCTAATTGGGACACCTCTTTGGTAGACTTTTAAGGCTAGAAAAGCTAAAATAATTACCCTTTTAGCAAAGAATAAACAGTTAGACTGAAAAATGAACATATCTACCATTTAAATTCATACCAAAATATAACATGACCGTAGTGAGGGGTGTATCGTGGCTGTCACATATAGGATCATGGCCAAAGCACTCTAAACCATGGTAAACGGAGCACATAGAATCATGACCTTATGGGAGAAAAATTGTTACTGATAGAAATACACGACAACTGAAGAATTGTTGGCTTTTTACATGACTTCTACAAAACCCTAATGCTCTGTATGATTGCCTATAAGTCATATCATATGCTCATCAAGGGTAAAAAAAAAAAAAAAAAAAAAAAAAAAACAGAATTTACCAATAGTTACTATAAGATTCTAACTTTACATTCCTTTTCCTCATCTTTCTTTAGCAATTGAATAGAGGATAAATGTATAATCACTCTATTATTTTTCTTTTCTTCTTCATAATAGCTGGCCATGCCAGAATACACTATAATTGCAACTTTTGAGGTTCTGATTATTTCAAAATTAAAAAATAAAAAATAAAAAAAAATCATGTAATAAAAAAAGGGAAAAAACATGGGAGTTCTTTCAAAGTTACTCCAGTAATTAATGCAACCCTCTCCTCCCCCAAAACCTCAACCAAAAAAACAAAAAGAAAACCCACAAAAAGAATTGAGGAAAGGATCCAACGGACCCAAATTCTTTGAATATCAGATGACCCAACAACAATGAAAGGTTACTCCGTTATGAATCTAAATGTAAGGTAAAAGTTAATATATGCCAAAAAAAGGTTTTTCGAATTGACATCATCAAAATAAGAATGGTGACAGAAATCATAGCAGAAAATGTGATTGCAGATAAGCTAAAAGTGGGAGGAGATAGTTACCTCTCTCTGTAAAGCCTCATCAAGCTCCTGCTTATCATCAGGAGTAATGTCTTTGGCATACAACTGGGCTAAACAATTCCGTATCCTGAACAAAATAGTTAAAAAGTAAAGAGAAAGAAATATGGCAAGAATCAGAGCCATAAAATTTTTCATCTTAGCTAAACTAGAGAGGACTTCACACAGTCAAGACTATTAAGTAAATAACAGCTAAGACTCCTAAATGAGACACTCAATGACAAACAATTGTAAGAATTGGAGAACAAACCTCCCATGCTTCTGAAGTAAAGATCTTCGGATTGATTGGGTAGGATGAGCAGTAAAAACCAGATCTACAGTCTGATTTTTCAAAGCATCAAAAACTTCTTCAGGAGACTTCTTCAACTGCACCACAAGTTTCTTAAGAGTTTCTTCAATGTCTGATTCGGTTGTTGCAGAGTTCTCATCTGCGAAATCTCCCTTTTTCAACTTGATCCGTCGACGGTAAGCAATCTGAACCTCCTCAGCCAAGTTCGCCAAGTTAAGCATGTGGGAGAAAGATTTGGCGATGACAATGGAGTCCCCTGGATCCAAACTTGTTAACACACTTCCAAGTTCGGCCAGCTTCCGGGGGTCATGCTTCCCTTCGTACTCGGCAGAAAGTTCATAACACTCTTGAACCTGAAAATACAAAACATTGGAAACAAGAAGTCTATTGGTTAATTCTTGCAGAAACTTTCCACACGAGCAATCTCCTTCTTTACTCTTTAGTTAAGCAATCAAACTATGAATGCAATGATCGGTATAATAAAATCTAACATGGCCTTCTCTCTATCCAGTATGAAGTTAAAGCATATAAAACAACAGTAAGACCATCTCCAATCATAAACTCAAACTCAAACTTAAATTGAGTCAAGATTTGAGTAAAAAGCTCCTTTTAAATGGGAGCTCTACAATGACTTACTCAAATTTTTACTCAAATTTGAGTAAAAGCCCTAGAAACCCATTTCTCCAAAGCTTCTTGGCATATCTGCAGGGGGAGGGAGACAGAGGGAGAGGGAGAGGGAGAGAGGGGGCTTCACCGGGAAGAAGGAAGGTACTGGTTCGCCGGGAGAGAGGGACTGTTTCGCGGGGGAGAGAGGGACTGGTTCGCCGGGAAGCAACCTTAACGGCCATTTCTGCAGGCAGCGAGCAACGGGACTGGTTCGCGGGGAGGGAGGGGGCTTCACCGGGAAGAAGGAAAGGGGCTCCAACGGTCATATTTTCTTGACTCAAAATTTGAGTTAGAACTCAGTTTGAGTTTAAGTTTGAGTAAAACTCAATTTGAGTTTGAGTTTGAGTCAGGATTGGAGAAGGTTTTTTTGAGGTTTTTTACCCAAATTTGAATTTGAGTTTGAGTTTGAGTCAGGATTGGAGATGCTCTAGCAAAGCAAAAGATTGTTCTCCAACTTAAAAACAAATCAAATTGGAAGAGATCTCAATTAATATACTCTAAATGGGAGGTTTCCCATAAATCAGCGAGCACTCAATCACCTCATATCATACACTGATATGGGTCCTCATTATTCTTCCAATTTTGACAAATCTATGATCCAGCTATGTTTTGGAACCAAACAATATACCAGACCCAGAAATAAAAACAACTAAAAAAAAGACCTTTTTTTAATGTCAAATTGAACTGGGCTTTCAATTCTCACAGCAATTGAATTCCTTTCACATTCTCATTGAGTTTTCAACCAATTCATATATCAAATTCAATTATTCAGCATCATCGGCATCAATCAAAATCCATTTCAAAGATAAATTTCATCACAAACAGAAAAAGCTAAAACTCCAGAAGCTCGGATTCAAAACACCATACCGTTTCCTTGAGATCCTCCCCATGCAAATCCTGAAGAATATCAAGAAACCGATCCAGTAACAAAGCATCATACTCCACCAACTTGTCATCCTCACTCACTTTCGCAGGAACCAAAAGCCTTAACTGCGCGTCGATCGACGCCAGCTTCTCTAAATTCCGATTCGACATTCCTCGCTCTCACTCTTTCCTCTGTGATTCCCCAATCAAACAAACAAACAAATCCCTAAAAAAGTTAACCAAAAATCACGGATTAGGATTCTTATCTATTTTAATTTTTCATAAAAAACAACCACCACAAGTTTTGATTAAGGCCCAGAAAAATAGAGCCGACAAAATAGAGGATTTGACTCTTAAAAGGCACACGTAGAGAGATTAGAGAGAATGCAGTTTACAGGAATTGAAGCTACTCATAAAAACAGAGTAAGTGGTGTGAAAGATATGATTTTTGAGAGACCAGAAGTGCGCAATTGAGTGAGATCACAGATGATTGAGTACCTGAGTCTGGGCAAGTGGGATTTGAAGAAAGGGGCCAGCAGGTTCAAATATATATGTAGAGAGAGAGAGAGAGAGAGAGAGAGAGAGAGGGTTGAAAAGGGGAGAGATGTGAGATCTAAAGATGCTCAAGGTTGGGTATATATAGACAGTGGAGAGGAGGAAGAGAGAGAGAGAGAAAGTTACAGAAACAAACTAGGACTCATCTCTCTGTATATAGAGTCGCTGTCAAATTTCTCAGTCATTTTGGCTTCTCTCCCATGCTTCGGCGCAACTTATGCCTTTGTTGAGAGTCAAACAAATTACACAGTTGACAAGGAATATGCTTCCAAGTATGCCACTTTTTTTACTTTCTTCGTTTTTCCTATTTTTTAATTGGAAAAGTTTCAACAAAAAAATGTAAATCTTTGTGCAAAACAATAAATAAATACATAAGTTAAATAAAAAATTGATTTATATCTACAGGAAATTAAAATAAAATATTAAAGTTCTAATAAATTAGACTAGTAATTTTTATTTGTGAAAGTAATTTGAATTTAATAATCATATCTATTAGACTAGTAATTTTTTGAAAATAAAATATCTCCATGCTATCAAATAGACAATAGATCTTGGAATTTAAATATCTTCAGAAAACACTTTGGCCTTTGTTGCGATATTTTTCTTTCAAAAATAAAAGATAGAGAGGATGGCCCATATCTTATCGATCCTCCAAAAAAGTTAGGTCATAAAACAATTCAAAAGAATAAAGTTTTACTATTTTGATTACTGGAATTTTACGAGATCATAACTATTTGTGTAATTATTAAAGCAATATTATAGGGATATTTTTTGTGAATTAATTTTTTTAGAATTCACACTTTTATATACAGTATACATACGCATATATATAAATATATTGATTAATCAATTTTTTTTAGAATTTACAATTTTAGATTTAGTATATATATATATAAGGCAAAATTCAGATGATAACTGTAAAAATATTGTTAGGACAATTGATATTGATTTATTACATCATAGCTACATATTAAAAATATATCTTTTAAAAGAAAATGTGTCGATGTACGACAAAAAAAAAAAAAAAAAATTGAAAGAGATTGAGAAAATTATTGATAAAAATAACATTTTTCAAATAATAAACCGACAAAATAGTTTTAGCTTGTGTGAGTGATTAAGGACACATCAACATTGTCTCTTAGATAGTGCCACCCAACTTGAATATTTTTAATTTCCCCCTTGGCAGGATATGATTGACCTTGTTTTCACTGATAACATGCTTGTTGATATAATTTTTCTATTTTTAAAAAAATGGGACAATGAACTATCTTTTCAATCATTGGAGGGGGTGGGGGTGTGTATGTTAATTTATTAATTGATTTTATGTTTTTTAAATTGTTTTAGATGTTTCTTTGAATCAACAAAATGGAAGTGTTTTGATAAAATACTTTGGAATTGAATTGAAGTTAGGTTCGCTTTTAAGAATGAAACAAATAAATGACATTTTAAAGAAGAAAAAAGTTGTTTAAATTAAAATTTAAACAACTTTTGTAGAAAAATATCACATTAATAATTGAAATTTTATTTAAATTAAGGTATACTTATTTAGAAATATCGTTCGGTTGTTTCCTCATTTTCATTTCTAATTGTCCAAAAAAAAAAAATTACTCCTACTATATTATTTATGGACAATAATGCAAATAAAAAAGTTAATAAAAACTTGAAAAAAATTACAAGTAACTGCCTAATTTTAATATACTTTTCAAGAGGCTACCTTTGATTTTAATAATTACAATTCAATGTCCTACATAAGGAATCACATTTATGCATATAACACGAATATCCTTACAACAAGAGAATTTCCCTTTTTCTTGCATGAATCAAGTTGTTTCTTGTTTTGTCTCAAGTCCTTTAATCACTTTATTAATGCGCATGTATTCTTCCTATTTGGTCTCAAATCGCTCCTCTCTTTTCTCGATTGATTCATGTTTTTTGTCGCTCTTCCACCTTTTCTCGCTTTATGTTTTTTCTTTTTCTGTACGTTCTCATTTATTTTTTTGTTGTCTCAACTCTTTCTCTCTCTCTTTCTTTCTATATATATGTTGCGTTCTTGTCGGTGTCTCCAAGTCCTTTCATCAACCTTCACTAAAAGTATTACTTGTAGTTTTTCCATCAATTACTTACTAAAAAATGCTATGTATCACTACAATATATCACTATAAGTATCTCTATAAAAAGGAAAGATCGTGAATATCCAAAATTATCATCATTTTCTTTTTGTAGCGATACTTGTAGTGATTCGTTGTAGCAATATACAGCATTGCTAGCTCTTAATTATTAATAACCTCTTTAATTTATGCATCTAAATGGATGACTAATTAACTTGCTAACCTCAAATCAAACCATTTCATTTCTCCGAGTAAGGATTAAAGTTTATTTTAAAAAGGAGAGGGATCGCAACACCTAGCATGATAATAGATCGAATCGAACTAATTAATGAGTTAGTGATAACATGCTTGTTGATATAATTTTATTTATTTTCAAATGGGATAATGAACTATCTTTTCAATCATTGGAGGGGGTGGTGGTGTGTATGTTAATTTATTAATTGATTTTATGTTTTTTAAATTGTTTTATAAAGTATTTAAACTCTTTATGTATGTTGGTAATAATATAATAATTTTAAAAAAGAGATGTTTCTTTGAATGAACAAAATGGAAGTGTTTTGATAAAATACTTTGGAATTGAATTGAAGTTAGGTTCGCTTTTAAGAATGAAACAAGTAAATGACATTTTAAAGAAGAAAAAAGTTGTTTGCTTTTATTTTGAGAATAAAATTGTAAAGTCGATGAGGAAAATATCACATTAATATTTGAAATTTTATTTAAATTAAGGTATACTTTTATAGAAATATTGTTTGGTACGTTGTTTCCTCATTTTCATTTCTAATTGTCCAAAAAAAAAAAAGAACTCCTACTATATTATTTATGGAAAATGAAAACCAAAAGTTAATAAAAATTAAACGGGAAAAAAAAATTACAAGTAACTGCCTAATTTTAATATACTTTTCAAGAGGCTAGCTACCTTTGATTTTAATAATTACAATTCAATGTCCTACATAAGCAATCATATTTATGACATATAACATGAATATCCTTACAAGAAGAGAATTTCCCTTTTTATTGCCTGAATCATGTTCTTTCATGTTTTGTATTCTTCCTATTTTCATGCCAAAATTCATGTTTCTCTTTTGCTTTCTTTCTGGTCTCAAATCGCTCTTCTATCTTTTATCGATTGCTTTATATTTTTTGTCGCTCTTCCACCTTTTCTCTCTTTATGTTTTTTCTTTATCTGTTCTTTTTTTTTTTTTCTTTTGTCTCAACTCTTTCTCTCGCTCTCTTTCTTTCTATGTATTGCGTGCTTGTCAGTGTCTCCAAGTCCTTTCATCGACCTTCACTACAAGTATTACTTATAGTTTTTCCATTATGCATCACTACAACATATCACTACAAGTATCTCTAGAAAGATCGTGAATTTCCAAAACTAACATCATTTTCTTCTTGTAGCGATACTTGTAGTGATTCGTTGTAAATGGATGACCAATTAACCTACTAATCTCACATCAAACCATTTCATATCTCCGAGTAAGGATTAAAGTTTATTTTCAAAAAGAGAGGGATCGTAACGCCTAGCATGATAATAGATCGAATTGAACTAATTAATGAGTCAAGTGCTACCTAATATGATAATTCAAATGACACTATGCGTAAATTACATAAATATGTAACTTCTATTATCCCACTTATTAAATCTAGGAGGACTGTACATTGTTTCCTTTTATTTTATTTTATTTTTTTTGTGGGTCAGAGCAGCTAATCATTAGGAATTTGTGGGTGGTACTGGTTCAGGTGCCAAAATTGTTTCATGGAATCAATGTTAGGCCATGCTCCTAATAAAACACCCAATTGCCAACTTTGACAGAGTAGAAACTAAAAATTCAAAAAAAAGAGAGAGGCAATGTAATGATCACTGAATATTATACCTTGTTAGATACTCATGGGGGCATCTATTCAGAGAGAGAGAGAGAGAGAGAGAGAGAGAGAGAAATTAAAGTAAATATATAGTTAAATTTCTTTATGAAATTTAGAATCTATAATTTCAGTCAATATGGTGGAGAGCTCAACTGAACTGGGTTATGGCCTCAAGGGAGGAACAGCAAAATGATGTAGTTTATATGCAAAGCACAGTTTAGTGGGAACATATATATAGCATATGATCTAGATTTGTAGAGGTGGGCAGATGGGACCTCACATTCAAGAAAAAGGGTTACCAACTTTAATCAAAAGCAAAAACAACCATTATATATATATATATATATATGTCTGCAATCATAATTATCATCTAATTTTATTAAGATTCATTTTTTTAACATCTATGTCTTCCCTACTAGTGTTGGTGAGTCCTGGGGACATGTTTTCTGTAAGTACAAGTGTGCTTCAATTTTCAAGCTTAATGCATGTTATAATCTTCAGACAATATGGTTTTTAGTGCACAAAAAGCCCCCTAAACGTACGTACTACACCCCTTGTCCGATCCTTGTGGAATTTATATATAATTTATTATTTTTCTTTAATAGCTCATAGCTAGCTTCCTTCTGTGCAAAAGTATATATATAGTACTAAATAATGGGTATAACAATTTTACCCAAAATGCAAAGAATTCAAAAACTGATTAAGGAATAGTAGTTTTCAAGATTATTATTGTGTGAAATTTGCAAAATAGTTACTATATATAGTAAACTATATATCATAATGATTATTCCATCATGATTTGTCATTAATTGAAAATCATATCTCTGATCATCTGTCTTGTCCTAATCTCTCTAGTTGAAATTTGACAATTGCATGCAGCCATGAATGCATAAATTTATACTCCCTCCTTCCCATAAAGATAGGCCTATTTCAAAAAGCACACATTAAGAAAATTCATTATTGCATTGATTTGTGATATTTTTTACATTGTTTTTCCTAAACTACCATTCTTCTACAATTGCATGTGGAGTCATGTCAAGGCATTCTTGGAATAATAAAGGGTAATATGAAAAAAATTAAAAGAAATATAATTTGACTTTTCAAAGTGGACTATCATTTTTGGACAGCCAAAATTATCAAGCAGTTAATTTTTATCAAGCATGATGACTGATTTAGGATTGTCACGTGGTCAATAGAGATGCACCATGTGGACCAATGGGAATGCGCAATATAATTAATATATTGTAGAATGGAAGAGACAGGTTTAACTGGTTTGGGCCCTTGTAACCCACTCCATTTAGTCACCTAGGTAGATTTGGGGGAGATGGAGACCTCGATACAAAAAGAATTCATCATCCACAAGCAAAATGGAAGACTTTCTAATCCCCTACATTTACTTTCTTACCTTGTTATACTCATAAAGATATATATCATATGCGTCGCATGTGATCTTAAAAGTCGAACTACTTAGGTTACCCTCATTAAGCTAGCTTCCCTACCTCGATAGGGCCTCGACTAGCTTCTTTCATTTTCTTGATCCTATTGTCCTAACTGTCATGTACTCAGCCGTCTACCATTGACTATATTTTAAAAAAAATGGACAAAAATAGAGAGGAGATCTCGGTGTCGCATTATTTGGTTTGAAAATTTTGATTTAAGATTTGGTCCACTTAGTATTTTTCTAAAAGTAGATAACTCCATCCGGAAAGGCAACAACAGGGGAATTAATGTCCACTTACCAAAGTCAGGGTTGAGGCTCTGTCATTAGCTAGTTCTCATTTATTCCCTCATCATGCTTGAAGTTTTGAGAGTTAATGTCCACATGAATATTGAGTGGGTGTTAATTTCAACTTTTAAATCATGTTGGAAATAGTGGCAGCATCAACTAAAACAAGTTATATGTAGAAATTGGGTACATTTGAATTTAAATAGAGTTCTTAATTGGAACAATTTAGTCCATAACCATCATTATCATATATATATATATATATATATTAAAAAAAAATAGAGAGAAAGTTAACTAGTTAAACAAATGCATGATAATTTAGAGGTTTAATTATGCCTTTGTTAGGTTCCAATACCATGAATCCCGCTTGCTCCTGTGTGGTATGGACCATGTGCTTTGGCACTGAATGCACGTCTAATTTAGAAAATGACATTCCACTGTATTCCTTGTCATCTGGCTAGATTAATGCTCAGTCAAGCTTAGGTTTTTTATTTTTGGCCACGTGTTTGAATATTCGACTCGATTATTCTCAGATACCTATACAGGTAAAGTCATTGTCCACTTTACGTACTGCTTTCTTCTAAAACGAAAGTAACAAATCCAATTGCTCTACCTTATGATCAAAGTTGATAGTCGAGCTAGCTTGATGAGCCAATTAAATTTCACCAATCTATCAAAAGTAAACTCTTCTACCAGTGCATGCGCATCTTGAATTAATCTTTATTTTAGTATTTTTCAATGTCAAAGCATGGTTCAACACCTCCGCGGTCATGCCATAAAAGGATATTAATTAATTAACTTTACATATTTAAAAAAAAAAAAAATTCTCTCAAAATCCTAAGCTAAAAATAAATGTTACATTCTTATTTTAAAATATATATATAGTTTAATTTCACTCTTTTGACCTAGCTAGACATCATATGCTTATGCAAGACATCATGCGCATGATGTCTTGCATAAGTCCATGCATCACGCGTGCTCCTAAAACGACAACTTGTGAGAAGTCCGTCGATTAAATTGACTCTTGGTTGTGTCTGCTACCTAGACTCCCTAGAGAGAGAGGAAGAGAGTAAAGGAATCAATTAATAAGTGGTTGGAAATTAAAAGAAAAGGTCGGCTATTATTATTGAGTTTTCTACATCTGCTTATCAAACTTTTTGACATTTTTATATAAGCTTTTAGGCCTTTTTCTTATATTGCTTCTTTTGACTATGAACAAAATTGATAAGTTCTGCATCCATTATTGGGAGGGTAGCTTATTAAATCATTGCAAACAACTTATCTTATTGACATGAGTTTCCTCTCGTAAAAAATTCCCATCTACAAAATCAAGTGTCGACCGGAGATCATCTGTCTCATATTTTTGTTCCTTTCTAAAAAAGTCTACTTAAAAAAATTTACTTTTTAAAAAATGCCATACTACCTTGATTTTTTAAGGTAAACTTTTGTAAGAATAGAGAAAAAAATAGAACATGAAAGTGAAACAAATCGATGATCTCCACTCACTCAACCGATAGATTTTATAGTCCTTGTCAATTTCGAAAAAAATATGAAATAGTTATTTTCCATGTCAATTTCGAAAAAATTTCTTTCAATTTCAAAATTCTACAAATAACCCCCTTAAATAATTAAGGGGATGTGCTGTTGAGTGTAAAAAAAAAAAAAGGTATTTACCATTATTATTTAATAATAAAAAGTAAAATGTACAAATTAAAATTGTTATTAATATTAAAAAAATCATAAATGAATAAATGTATATACATAAATTATATTATTATTATATATAAAAGAGATCGATGGAGACCAGTTACCATGGCTGCTGGCAGCAATGGATGACCAGCTTCTTCTCTCCCGGTGGAGGCGAGTTTCATGCCATTGCTGCCGGCCGTACGTCATGGCTTACCACCTTACTCTCTCCCGGTGGAGACGAGTTGCCATTGCTGCCGGCAGTACATCATGGCTTACCACCTTACTCTCTCGCGGTGGAGACGAGTTGCCATGCATGGCTGCCAGCTGCCAAAGTTGATCAACTTCCTCTCTCTCTCTCTCTCTATATATATATATATATATTCTTCTACCGCTGCATGCCTTTCTCAAAATGACGTCTCAACGTCTGACATATATATATATATATATATATATATATATATATGAAAGAGTAGAGAATAGATTAGGAGCGGTCCTCTTATTGGATCATTGCTGCTGTCATCTACTAATATGTTATGCCTGCTGCCAGATTCCTCGATTGACCTCTCACTATATATACACATAAACACACGTGGTATATAGCAGAGTAGCTTATATCAGGTGCACCATCTCACATAGTAACATAGGTGTCATTTTGTAGAACCATTTATATATAATATTTTGGATATTTTGTAAAACTGACCATTGAATTAGATATTTTTATTGTGTATGTCACGCTTGCCAAAAATTATAGCGATTTAATAGTTGGTTTTGAAAAAATAATAACAATTTAAAGAGCAAAAAAGTCACAATTTTTTAAAATTATAATTTTTAAAAACCAACAGTTTGATCACTGTGATTTTGGCAGGCTTAACATACATGATAGGAGTACGTATCTAATCCAACGGTCAGTTTTGTAAAATATTATTTACAAGTGGCTTTACAAAAGAGTACCTGATCAAGATACATCAAGTATACTTGATATTAGTAGTTCTGTGCCAGGGACAATATCATATATGTAAGATATTTTAGGCCTATTTGGGTCAAGCAGGTAACTTTTACTTTGGATAAGTTAATTTCTCCAAACTTAATTATGACAAACATTTAATTTCTAGATTAATAATGCAACTTTATTAGTAATTAGTAAGGAGTGGTGAATGAAAAATGTTACAAAGATATATGCCAAGGAATTTGTTGATACTTGATAGGTAGTGTGGAGCAACTTGGATCCAATAGGTGAATTATATATGAAAAACTTGTACTTTGAAAAGGCCATAATTATCTTAATTATATTGTGATATTAAGCTAATTAACCTTATATTACACCGAACATTTTTCTTTATTTTATTATGAAAAACTTGTACTTTGATTTTTAGGTAATGCAAGACATATATATTCCTTCGATCAAATTAAGATAAATTAAGTTCTTTGGCTAGATTTTCTTCCTCCAATTAAATGTTTAATTAATTAAGTTCAAAAAAGACGATTTTAATGGAATTTCATACCCCTCGATGTCTTCATCACTTTATTTGTTGAATTTTATTTCAGCAAAAAAAAAAAAAAACTAGAAAAGATCAATTCAACAAAGTACGTCTCATGAATTGAACCTAGCTAGTCTTGGAATTTTGTTTTTACAAATGCATTTATTTATTTACAGGACGTTTGGATAAAATTCTATTTCCTGTTTTTCTATTATTAAAGTGTAAAAATAGAAGTTTTTTGTATTTTCTTTAGTGCAAAAATTTTTACACTCAAAACTTTAATCTTTTTACTTTCAAATGTAGAAAAATAGGAAGTAGAACTTTATCCAAACATGCCCTTAGCTTTTGTTATTTGAAAACCGTATATACCCCCGCACATGATCGAAAAAATAATTAAGAAGTCAACCATATATATGGTAGAAAATTTTATGTACTCATTAGCTTTCCAACACCGGCCGTGAATCCTGCATATATTCTTCTCTTATGTAATGGGGGACCATATATACATAATACCATATTCACATGGTCAATATATATATATGCACACACCATGTTGCCATCTTAGACTTTAAGAGCCAGAGTGTTGAAACCAGAAAAGGACTATCAAATACTACATTTATTATAAATTGGGACATGATTTAGCTTTGAAGAGGCTAACTTAGTCGATAGACAAAGTTTAATTTGGTCTAGCACAAGGCAAGTCAAGTCAGTGCTTGGAAGTTGGAACCGTTTGGCATAAAAAAATTCTTGATTCCTCAACTTTTAAAACTAACTATCAAAATTTTGCACAATAGAAAATATAAAAAACTTTTATTTTTTTTTACCTTTAAAAGTAGAAAAATAGGAAGTAAAAACTTATCCATTTGCCGCTTTTCCATCCGTATCTGTTTAGCCATGGAATGAAAATACATATGATGTATTTGATAGGCTTTGACTTGGGAATCAAGTAAGTTGATAAGTTGCATCAATTATTGGAATAGTGACCACTTATTAAATTATCATAAACAACTTATCATCCATGTGAACGCAAATGAGAAGAAATTGTAAAAGAAGAGAATTGAAAGAACTCTTCATCCACAATTAAATAAAACTATATTATAAAGGAATCCCACCATGAAAAAACAGTGCATGGATTTTTCATCCATTCAAACTCAAAATGACATTACTTGCATGCCAAAATCAATATACCTTTTTCTTTAAATGATAAGTATAACTATTGTACACTAAAATATGGAACTTTCATTTTTCCATGGGTCATGGTAAATGTTATTTGAATTGTTTTAAATTAATTAATGATTTGCAGATCAACTTATATTGAAACATATGTACAACATGCAAGGACTGGGGTGGAACTTTCATTCAAAAGTTCATACTTTTCGCTTTAATTGACTAATGCTTCTTCTTTCTTGGGTTGCTCCCATAGGTTGAATTTAATTTTGTTCTACCTATCCCCTATCCCACTTTTTTTTTTTTTTTGCACAAATCACCCTGGTGTTCTGTGTTTTGCTTTACCTTACTTGAAGGGTAGCTGGATCTGAGGTTGCTATAGAAAAGGTGAAGTCAAATAGATAGAATCTGGATTCTTTGTTTCTGTTTGTGTTTGTATGTGTTGAATCATGTGTCATGATCTGAATTCTCTGCACATCATTTAAAATAGATAGGCTATTCTTTCTTTCTTTATCTTTCTAATTTTTTGCTCTCCTAGAGAAAGAATCCACTTCACAAATTCTACCATAAATATATTGATCACCAATATGTGCGGCACCTGATTAAAAATCAGAACCTCTCATAATTTATTTATTTATTTATTTTTGAGAGAGAGAAGTTCACTAATCAATTGGGCTAGAACTCAAGTGCAGTAGGTAGGCGATTCAAAAGTGCACATCTTGGACTTAGTTGAAATATTGTGGAAGGAGTTGCACAATTAGTTATTTCAGTTCTACTTGATACTTCAACTACCATAAGTCGTGCATTACTTTAAATTATTTTAGATTCTAGGTGGTAGCTTTTTTTTTTTTGTTAAATTATAGAAATCTACTCTTATCCTAAAATTTTTCCTAATATTAATAAATGGATATTGATGTATTTTCATATTACTTAAATCTGAATGATGAGTTGATGCGATGACAACTTCATTTCTTTGGAAAGGTGAAATTGATTTGATGATAAAGAAATTTAAAAAATATCTTAAGGTCCAAAGAACCATGAAAAACAATGGACAGAACTCCTCCTCTGAACAAAGGAGTGATGCTAAGAATGGAGGGGAGAGAAAATGTAAAGTAGAGAACAGACTTAAGAAATAAACTAAAAATTTAAATTGTAGGGCTGTTCAATGTTATCAATAACATGGGTATGGACATATAAAACTTGAGTGTGTAAACTATTATAAGGAAAATGCCATGAATGCCACTTAGGGTGATAATGACTCTGAAACATATATTTCATTCTGAAAAAAAAGCTAATTTTAATTGTAATAGTGATAATTTTATTGGTTTAATTTGATTTTATTATACTTATTTATTGATTTACTGGACAAGAAACACAACATACAATCATTCTATAATTATCAATTTGCAGGACGAAGACGAATGTATTTGTAAAATCCGAATCCAAATCTTTAATATAATATGCAAAAAAGCTTCACTACTCGTATTGAGAGGCATCATCCATTATTTTAAGTCTTAACTTAAATCCGCTTTTGACTTGAATAATGTATGCATGTGTAAGATATTAACTCTTCAAAATTTTATGTGAGCGGTTAATATTATGTTAATCAAGTATCGTGTATTTCCATTTACATATCACGCGTGCTTCTCAAAGGACAAGTTGCGATTAGATAGATGCATATTAATATAAGTCAATTAGATTTATTAATGTCTCTAGATGAAAATTAGTAAAGGAACTTGGGTTGATGGATAAGTAGTCGAGAAAATACAAAAACACATTCAATTTTCTATTTCTGTTTATCAAACTTATTATAATGTTAATTTTTGTTTTTTCCCCTTGGACTATGAATGGAAATTGATAAGTTTCACCCATTATTAGGAGGGTGGTTAAATAAATTATTACAAACAATTAACTATTCATGTCTCTAAATCTAGATGATCGAGTAACATTTTCTATAAAAAAAATTCCATCCAAAAAATTATTTTATATATATATATATATATATTGGTAGTGAAATTATTTTATATTTTCACTCTGTGTTTTGACTTTGATGAACAAAGAGAGCATGAGGCGCAGAGATGGGGAGGCGTGGAGCGTTGGAAAAGCTATCTTGTCTTTTTTGTGGGTATCTTGAAGGGTATATTCTTTATGCTTCTTTGAAGATACACTTAAATCCAATATAAGTGCACGGAACGTTCATTTGTTTCCCGTGGGTATGGTCAAGGGTGTTCCCTAGGCTCTTTTGACAAAATTGATTTGCAGATCCACTTATATCCAATACATATAACGTGTGGGGTGGGGCATTGGAAAACTTTTTTAAATAATAAATATCCCAAATCGATTCAAACTGAGATCCAATTATATTTCTACTTTTGAATCCATGTTAGCGGCGTGTATGGTGAGAAATCCAAGCTAAACTGTGACAATTCTTATTTTGTTTTAAAATTATTTTACATTTCTTATTTGGGTATGGTAGCTTTGTAATTAACTTTATTGATATTGCATAATTAGCATATTGGGACATGTATCACTGTTTCTAGCTAGAACTGAATATGACACTAGAATTTGTGACATTATTGAGTGTTAATCATATGGAATTTAGAGGCTCAAAGCCCTAACACAATTTTATGATCTCAGAATCGGAAATTTACTATATATATATATATATATATATATATATTCTCAACAAGTTAATCATAAATCACTGTTAATCATAAATCACTGTTTCTAGCTAGAGCCACTTGTTGGGAATATTTTTGAAAACTGACCGTTGAATTTGATACTTCTTTCATGTATACCATAGCTGCAAAAAATCACAGTGATCCAACGGTTGATTTTTGAAAAATGTAACTTTGAAAAACTGTGACTTTTTTGTTATTTAAAATGTCATGCTTTTTTCACAGTCCGTTTTTTAAGAAACCAGCTATTGTATCACAGTGATTTATGGCAAGCATGATATGCATAAAATGAGCATCAAATCTAATGGTTAGTTTATGAAAATATGCTCAACAAGTGACTCTACAAGAAGCCACCTGATGCATCTTGCTCAACAAGTGGCTCTAGAAGAGGCCACCTGATGCATCTTACATCAGGTGCACCTTATATTAAAAAAGCTCTCCCCCTCTCTCTCTATATATATATATTTGAAACCGTATTTTTTAAAATTAATTTTTGAAAGTTTTTCTTGAAAACGGTTTGTCTTTAAGATACATTTACCATTTTCAATAGTGACAAATATCGTACCGACACTGTAGTGCTGGAATGATAGAGAGGTAATGAATAGATTGTCAATGTGCATACTGCAGACAGATTTTCTTCTATCACGTGGTATGCGTACGAGCTCATGCACACAGTGTGTCACACACT